>OMLM01007860.1:13858-77378 GCA_900302695.1 Helostoma temminkii
AACATATGCCTTTGGGTGTGCATGCATGTGAATGAGTGCGTTAGTGTGGTGCATCTTAAAGGATATTAAAAACTATGTTTTACAATTAAAGCAATTCCTCAGGCTCGAATCAATATAAAAGGCCTGTGCAAAGAAATGTCAGTGACATAAAGCTACATGATAAGTCATTTTCAACTTTTATTTTTGTGATCCTTCCTCTAATCCTCTCAACCCCCATATCTTTGTTGTTTTCTTTTTTCATTTGAAGTCACTGCAGGCTGTGTGAATACAGAGTGTATCATGGAAAAGCATACCAAGCATCTGGGGCTGGCTGGCTCATTACCTTGTGCACAAGGGAGAGCCATGTCAGAGAAAGCCGTCAAACTAACTTTATGGTCTAGTTGCAGCATGTGTCTCTCCCTAAGGTGAATTCTGAGTAAGATAGAGGCACATCATGTTGTAACTGTTTTATGCTTCTCTCTCTCTCTCTCTCTCTCCCTGTCTGTGTTTATCCAATCCGTCCCTGTTCCCATGCTATCTGCCTTTGAATGGAACAGCGGATGAACTTGGGATCGAGTTCATGGGTAAGACAACTATTCACCGACTGTGTGAAGAGCTCAATCTTTCACATGCTACTCTGCAAAGTAGCACATGCAAAATACACAATGCAGCACAACAAGGCCACTCACCTTCTGAAATTAATGTGGACTAGTCACCATGGAAACACCGCGCTGGTGAATTAGGTGTAGTCTGTCTGTGTGAAGAACAGTACTGGCAGCGAGGAACTGAGTAATGAGGATAGAGAAATAAGGACAAAGCAGAGCAATTCATGTATGACTGCATATCTGCCACATGTATGTATTTATAAACCCTGAAATTGTTACAATATATATGCTGTGCAGAATATTAGTGTTTTGTGTTAGATCTACTTCAACTGGATTGGCAAAAGATTTAATCTAAAAGTTATACATAAAATAAAAAAAATTACAAAGGATTAACAGGAAATGAAAAAAAAAAACAATTTAAAAATATTTTGGGACCCATTGATATGACTTAAAATATCATTCCACCATTCAGGCTATTAACAAATCTTTAAAGAAACAAATCATCCAGCCCTTTATATGTAATAATGACACACTGTTCTTTGTCCAGAGAGAATATTATCCCTCCCCCCAACACACACATACACAGAATTTACCACTCTCATAGTGTTTTTCATTTTCTCTGCTTCCATCTTTTCCTTGCTCTCTGACTGCCTTTTGTGCATACATAAAAACCAACATTGCATGCTGTGAAGTTTTCCATTAACATGGCTTCATACACTGCTGTCACATCACACACTTGCCCCGGGAGATAGAAGGGAGGAGAAGAAGCTCTGAAAGAGAAACCACCCATTCCTCAGTTCAGTGATTTTAATCTGCCGGACTATATTAGTTCAGAATGTCATTACAGGTGGGCGGATGCATTGGAGAAAATGAGAACTGGATTGATCGATTGATAGCTGGTCAGATGACAGACAGACGCACAGATATATATATTTTTTTTTTTTTTTTGCTCCGAGCTAAGAAATGTGGTTGGGGATTTGCTTATTCATTGTGTTCCATTATGACTTCCTCCTCTGCTTTAGCAATGAATCTTTTGATAGTTGTTATATAAGTGCAATATGTGACAGTCTGAGTCTGAGACAGTCAGTCAGAATACAGCAAAGCTCTGTTTGAAGTGGGATTGAGTACTCTAAATATGATCTTGTCTCTTGATTTTCTTGCATTCTTTAGCCCAGCAGCTACAGCTATGTGTGTCTCCCTAGTTTTCTCTGATGTATTTCAGACTGAATACCCCATTTTGTCATGGATACTTTAGCGTAGTCTTCATTATAGCTTTTTCTCTATTCATGTATATAGTGGTTGCTCTGGCATAGCTGGCCATATGGGATTGTCTTGTCCTTGTGTCAGTATGACATGGCTTATCCAGTATAACTAAGGAGGTTCGGTTTGTTCCCTTTCCCAACATGTTCTTGCATCTAATTTCAAGAATGCCTTGCAGGCATCCGGGATGAAAGGCCTGTAATGGTTTTATGTACAGACTGCGTGTTGGTTTTCCTTGCAGCCATTCAGTAGAGCTTTGTAGACAGCTGTTTTTTTATGTTCAGATTTTGTAACCTATTTCATCCAAAAAGGCAGAGGCTTGTCTCAGGTGGTGCTCCACATGAACACTGATGATGTGGCAAAAGGGAAAGACATCTCACATATATTTGAAATATGCAAGTGTTGAAGGGTCATTTCACTAATGGTAAAGGCTGGAGGGTTTACACAGGCCCAGATATACAAGTGACACATTACATATAAACAAAGAACAGCAGTGTTTCTTATTCCTTTAAAAAGTGCAATTTTAAGATGTTCACTGCTGTCAAGCTTACTAATTTTAGGACAGCTCAAGAATCTATATTGTTAGAGTCAAAATAATATGAAAATTAATAAAATTGGAATTGGAAATTACCAGGTTTTTTTTATTGAACACACCCAGTAAACATTTAGAATGCTGGTGGAAAAAGTAACTGAACCCTGGTCATTCCTGGTAACTGGTCAAACCTTCTTCTGTAGCAGTAATCTCTAATAAGCATTTCCATTTTATATAAAGGAAGGTCTGGCCATATTTTAAGAGACATTAAGTACTCTTTTACCATTGCATGCAAAAGGTTCTAAAAGATTTCAACTTATTATTGTTAAATAAAATAATAATAATTATGGCATACTTTTGCTGCATATAGACAATGGTTTATTATGGGGTTTTGTTGTGCTGTCCAAGGACAATATGACATGTGGCCAGGAATAACCAGGAGTCAAACTACTGACCCGTGAGTTCATGGACGACTGCTCTACCAACTCAACAATATACCATAGATGGTGGAGCATATAGATTAGGTCAGGAATGTTCATAGGAGCAAAGCTTATAGGAGTGAAGGCATATGGTGCAGTATGGAGTTTGTTTTGATTAGTTTAGTTTCACTATAGTCACTATAGTACTACAGTACTTTCTACATGTGTAAGTATACCGTATTTGTATATAATACCATTTTTGTTATCCTCAAAAATGTATAATATGCTACAGATCCAGTGGCAGAAACACATCAGACTGACCAAAATATGATCAAATGCATATATACATATATGTTCATTACAGAATTAGCTACGTAGTAGTTAGTTTCTCAGCAGTAGTGTTTATCAGCATTTCCTGGTCTGACTCAGTTTGACAGCTACTTTTCACTGAGTGGGCAGTTCAGACTACTGAAGTACATATATATCCACAGTTTGTAACTACAGGATGTGATGAGATGTTACCATATATTTTGCCAATAGCATTCTAATATTAAAAAGGTTTCCCTCCAGTTTGAACTCTACTACACTGTACTTTCCTACTTGTATCTGTTGTAGCACTGTGGTGGTTGCACTACTATGTAATCTTTGAACACAGGAAGCTCTCCAATAGTCACCATGCCCTTAAAACAAGAGCTGGAGTGTGTTGATAAACCTGGGCAGACAAGTACGGATGAAGAGGACCTCCCAGGACAGTTCTCTGTTGACAGCATCAAAAGCCACAGACAATCTCTCAAAGGTCATGAACAGGTTGCGGTGATGTTTTCTACACTTTTCCCCTGCAGTTGTCAAGGTGCTGAGATCAGACACAGGGGGATTTACTGTTTTTGAGTGATTGAGTAATGTCACAGGAGGCTGTTCAAGGTCGTGACTGACAATGGTAGCGAAAAGTCGCTCCTACCTTGACAAGGGATATCAATGGATTAGTTAGATACCAAGCAGCAGGTTTTAGATGGACAGCTTTATTGTGTTCATTTTGACCACTTCAAAGAATTTTTGATAAGCCAGTGCATGCACCGCCTTCATCTCCGTACCAAGCGCTATGGCAAGTAGAGCGGCTCCACAATCCAGCTGCTCAGTCAGACACATATCTGCTGGGATCAACTGCTACTTGTCCCAGCTGCTTGTGACCTTAAGCCTCTGTTGCTGATGTGCAGGGGTCTGACAAGAAGCTCCGGGAGCATTCATTTGCTGCTAATTCTCTGCCGCCATCATTCTCCAAACGATGACACACATACACCACTTGCATGGACACACAAAATCATTGTGGCCCCTGCTGTGCAGACAGTCCATTGGTGTTGCCTGCTGGGTTTGTCTGAACGAAATGATTATCACACTTCAGTTAGCACATGTCACTGAGCCCTGCCTGTGTCTGCCATGTCCCTATCCCATGCTCAAACACTGACATTTACTGACAGCAGCATTGGTTGCTTTATGCTAATGCACATTGTGGGTGGATGTCTTGTGTGTCTCTGTGCGTGTTCGTCGATCCAGTTTGTGTGTGTTCAGTATGTTAATTCATGATACATTTCTCTCTCACTGCTCAATCACAGCCTCAGCCCATATCCTTTGTGGCACAGTAGAAATTCAATGACCTGAACTGTATTCTCTCCTCTGCAGAGAGTGGTGACACCTACCAGAGGCAGGTGCTGTCCATCTTCAGTATTGCCTCAGGCATCTGTCTTCTTGGAGTGGCATGTATGGCTCTCTACCACCGCAACAAGTAAGTGATGCCAGCCAGCACCACATTAATAGAGTATGCCCCTGGCTGTGCAGAAAGAGTACTTTACTATCATGGCATGAAGCCCAGTGAAATTCTAAGTGTGAGTCAGCGAGGGGATATTTTAGCACGGCATCAAATCTAAATTGTGTAGGATGCATTTGGGATAGATACTCATGTAAGATTTATGTAAAGTGGTTTTAGCAAGCAGGTGTGTCACAAAATGCTTGAGACACACACAAAAAATAACACAGATATGGCAATAGCTAGAGCAAGTTTAAAACATTTGACACTAAGCGCATGTGTGTGACTGGATAAGAGGGTACCAGGCAACACAAAATCAGCCTGTCAAAATCTGTTACTCAGTGCAGGGAAGAACAACAAAAAGCAAATAGACAAACCAAACTGGAGAGTACAAGGGGCAGGGTGTTAATGTAGGTTTTGTTGACTGAATTGGGCTTGATAAACAAAACAGTTTTATTTCCAGTGGGGTGGCACTCTTACAGTAAGTAGTGCACTGCGCAAAGGTCAGCATGATCAGTGTGTCCCTGCTCAAAGTTAACACACCAGAAATTGTCCAATCCCAGAAACTTATTAATTTGAATATGTTTTCCCTAAATGTTGATTGACAGTGTAGCCAAAATAAATACATTATCATGCTAATACTTGAGTGAACCCTTCAGTAGCTAAACTAAACTAAACACACTTTGTATCAGTACTTCACAGGGAACTAAAGTGATTAACCATTAACAGCTGCGCCCTTGATGTTGAAGTTTATACAGAGGAATGAGTGATAAAATAGCGACTACATTTTTAAATACTTAAAGAAATCAAAGTTTGTTTAATTATGTGCTTATAACATTTAGTAATTAGGGAGGACATGGAAGTGAGACTGTAAGTCACAGTAATGCAAATGTCAGTTATCAACATCATTTACTTATTATCACTACTAGGAAACAACTGCTGTACTACATTGTGCTACATTATGTAATAATCTTATGTAATACCTAGACACAGCCAGCATACAGTATATTTTCTAAATATTATTCTCAGTGGTTAGTTATTAATTAGTACTAGGAATGGGTCCTAGCACAACTCTAACCCATCAGTTCGTCCCAATTTAGTTTGTTGTTCTTCTCAACTAGTTTAGACATTTGCTTCCTGGAATTTAGGCCACGTCCTCCACTCAGGAAACATTTAACAGGCCTGGTGCTGCAGAGAGTTTAGCAACCTAGTATTTAAAAATGAACATTTAATGGTGAATTAACATTTAATCCAAAAGTCTTAAGCGTCAATTAATTTTTAATCCAATCAAAGTTTAATCCAAAATGAAGGAACACTTTCATATTTTATATTTAGCATAGCTGAGAAGAAGTGCCATTTTGCTTTAATTTCTCATATATTTGTTTGTTCATAAGATTTGTTGTGTTTCATATAAAGGATAGGGAACAGTTATACTGAGGGGGTATAAAAAGAAAAGAAAAGAAGTTGTTTTTCGTTCCCGAAAGTGAAACTGAAGTAACCAGGTCCTCTGGGGTAAATTAATACTTACTGTCCCATGCACAATTAATGTGACGTCTTTATTTTACAGCCTTAGATTATGCATACATATACATATATCATCCATGCGTTAGAACCAAACCTTTAACTTATAGTAAGCCTTAAAGTTAGGAGGACAATCCATACTCATCCATACCACCATACTCTCGTGGTATTTCTGAAAGAAAAAAAAAAAACCTGAATATTGTCACAACAGCATGTACTGTACATTTCACACTATATTGGCTTGATTAAACTTTCACTTGTGCAGCACATCTTCTCTTCTCATACTATTTCTGTAGCCACTTGAGAGCTTTTCACCCACATCAAATCTTCTCTTACAGCTTCGAAAAAAATTGTCTACATGTGACAGGTGCTCATTTTGTCACTTTGACCTTTCAAGGCACTCATGCTGTACATTCACAACCTTTGACATATGTTGTCAGGCCTAGCCTGGCCAGACAAATAAAAAGCCGCTCTGTCTTTTTTTTAACAAAGTCATGCAAGTATAGCATATGTGTTCATTATTACATGCATGTCTATCTATACTAAATAGTTCTGAATTGAGGTCCTTGCATGAAAAAAATTGAGTGTTTATTATCTCAAGGCTGATGTACCCATGTATGTGTTTTCATACATATAGTAAAGTGTGTTTCAGGAATAAATTGTCAGGAACAGGTCACAGGTATGATCACCTACCTTGCTGCTACATGTGTGTATAAAGACCTGACAAAAAGAGATGGGTAACTAGACTAAAAATGATTATCAGAGTGTTATCTTTAGAGAGAACGCAAGAAAGCTGTTTCTTTTTTTTTTTTTAATTACAGTGTGTATTGTCAAGAAAATATGTCTCATTCTGGATTATCTCTTTATTCTACTTGTAATATTGCTACCTCCTCCTCTTTCTGCACCTGCTTTCTTCCACAGGAGACATAGAGAAAAACTCCAGGCTCATTTCTCCGATAGCCGCAGCCTGAGGGACTGTAATGTCAACGCCTCTGGCCTCATGTCTAAATCTACTCCTAGGCTTCAGTACAGCCTTCAACTCCAGAAGGTATGTCTTTACAATTACTGATATATTTCCTGTCATATTATCATTATCATAATTTTGATCTTAGTATATGTAGTATACCTCTGAAACAGAGTTTACAGAATCCCTGACAGGATGATGTATTATGTATATTTTAATAATCTCTCTACTGACTAAAGCCTTTTGTTCATGCTTGTACTTGACATGAGCCGAGAGTCAGCAGGGAACTATTGCTTAAAATAAATGCATTGTGTGTTATATAGGAAATATCTGCTTGTCGTGCTCCCAGTGACAGATTTTGTGAAAAAGTGCAGATTGGAAATTCTAATCTGTGTTGTGTCAGGGATCCTGAATTCACCATGCAAGCAAAACAACAATGCTGTATAACAAATAATGTTAAAATACACTTTGGTAGTGGTATTTTACCACTGATATTGATATTATAAAACTGAATTATGCATTGCTGTATTGAAAAGGTTAATTTTACATATGAGACTGCTGTCTAATAATGTTGTCATTACAAATCTGAAGCAGGAAAAATGGAACCCACATTCAGCTCAAATCACAAAGACAAACTCCTGGTTAAGTAAAATAAAAGGCACGGTGCTGACAAAGTGGTAGACACTGCAGGAGAGTGAACTGACCCAGACATTCATAGCAGAGCGGGTGGAGGATGTAGATGGCACTGATAAGGCTTATGTCTCCCCAGAATCCCATGGTAATTGCAGCCTAATGCACACTTGTAAAGGTCTCATCAAAAGCACAAAACCACAATGCATTAGCACTTCCCTGAACGCTGCCTCTTTGTTTGGTGTTAGGAAATGGTCACATATTGTCCTTGCTGGTTTGTTTATCTGCTTAGTTTGTTTATCTTCTTTTTTTTTTTTTACCCATCATTAGTTTCCTAAAAAAGAACTATATTAATTTGCACCTGCCCTTTATAGATTAGGACAGTTCTGTTATCTATATATCTTATCCTCAAAAATCACAATCACAAATAAGCTGATGCAGTTTGTATAAATCTCACTCAAATGCATGAGTAAACATAGATGGTGAACATGCTTAACTGATTACAAAGTCAGATGACAATAACATTTATTTTCCAGGCTAGTACGCCTGTTTGATAACCAACACGTTTGTTTTAAACACAGCTGAATTTGTTGTTGTCTGATATTCTTCATTCGGGTTCAGCCTTGTTCTGTCATTTCTGTTTTTGCTAAATGTAACCTCTACTGAGGCTTTTTAATAATGCAACAGTGTCTAGTGTCACCCACTGAAACAAACACGCCTCAAGCTAGCCCCACCCACGGAACTGCAGTTGGCACAATCTAAAAGCTATTTGAGGGTTTCATTTGAAATTATGTTTCTGAGCCGCTGACAGCTAAGAAGTGGTAAAACATTTGATGTAAATGCTTTACATGTAACTGGTGAGCAGCTGTCTTAAGTGAAATAAAAAATGAATTTCAAATTAGACAGAGAACAGCACATAATTTCAAGTGCACATGCAAATCCTCAAAACCCTGCTCAAAAGCCTCAGCTTTGTAACTGTGGTCCACAAAGTTCCACATACACCAAATCAGTCTCAGCACATCGGAGCCCAGCTTAATGTATTTCAGTCATATGCAGGCCTATTGTCCCGTAGCACAATACCAGGCTATTATATTAACACTATCACTGTGAGAATGCTGTGACGGGAATGTATGAGTGCACAGCAGAGTGAAGCCTTGTATCCAGACACAAACTGTTTTCTTAGCTGCACACAAGGAGGAAGGCAAAGACAAAAATAAAAGACAGCAATAACACAACAACACAGAAACATAAGCTATAATAGAACAGTGTGAGGAAAGCTTAAGGTGGGATGTGAAAGATCACTGGCTATAAGCACCCAGGAGGGGGCTTGAGCTGAACAGACCAAGGAAAGATTAACAAGTGAAACCTATTTTTCCACAGATTTGACACAACGACCCCAGACCACTGTTTCTCACCACCTACTCTCTCAGCTTGCAGTCATCTAGGGAGAGGACATGTGCAGTGGGTGGTTTCTCTGGGCTGTGTTTAAAGTTAAACTTACAGAATGCAAATAGAACAGAGCACAATGTTCTGAAGGAGGCTAAAAAATTAGGTGTAGACTACATAATTACTCAGTACCAGAGCACGGTGGTTTCTACTCTGTGCATTTGAGGTGATTAGATAGAAAATGAACATAAGGAGCCAGAATGCTGGATACAGGATGAAACCAGAGCCCAGTTTGATTAGTGTCTTCCTCACCAGCTCTCATAAATGCATGCACTACTCTGGTGTCTTTAAATTCCCCCAAAATACTGTACATCAACTCCCAGAAAGACCAAGAGATTTTCCCCCAGGGTGTGCAGAGTAGCCGCGCAAAGAAGATACAGTATATGCTGACATCACTGTTATACAATGATTTCTGCAGCAATGCTTCAAATATGAGCCAGCTAAGAGGTTACTAAACCCTCTGCACCTCTTTAAAATAGGCATCTGGACACCTGCACAGTTTCCATACTATGTGTACCTTGCAGCCCTATAGCTAACTTCTCCATGCACCTGCTCTGGCAAATGCAGTATCTGTAGATATTTCAGTGCGTTTGTCCCATCTGTGATTGCAAATGCCTATGCATATTTGCACATCTGAAAACATTCCTGTGCATATGTTCCCTTTATCTGTATTTCTGAGTTTAAATAGCTATATGATTTGCAAACCCCCCTGCAGTTAGCTATAGGTGCACAGTCCTGTTATACTATTATGTATGACTGGCGTATAGTGGGGCCAGTAGCGGATCTTGAAGTAGAGTAAGTCATTCATAAAATTGCAGGGTAGGCTGTTTGATCCCCAGATCTCCTGGTCTCTGAGTTGGAGTGTCCTTGGGCTAGAAACTGAACCCTGGCTGCCTGGTGTGCGTGTGTGTGTTCACTTGTAAGTCATTTTGGATAAAAGCATATTCCAAATGTAAATGTATACAGAAGTATGCTTCATTCGTTATCAGAAAGGAAAACAAAAGAAAACGCCAAGGTTTGACTCAACGCCTCTGTGGCAACAAAATTGCAGCTGATATAAAAAAGAGGGTATACAACACATCCACAAGACCCTCCACACTGAAACATGAAGGAGTAGGGGCACACAGGCTGGGAGACCAGTTGAACTAGTGGTAACTAGCCTAACTAGCTCACTGTACAAAAAGACTGAGCCACCCTCAGCAATGATGCACAGCTTAATAAGTTGAGCAGAAAGAATGAGTAGCACCACACAACAGTGCATTGTGTACTAAAGGCTCTGGTGTGCTACAAGGCTGTGTCCTGTTACACTAGTCAATTTCAAAATGCTATGAGATTATAAGACACAGTGTCTTCTTTCTACGAGTCAATATTGCCAGTAACAGATACATTTTTGAATAACAAAGTCATTTGTGGTTTATGTTGTCAGACATACAATGAAGGTGCAGACGAAAAGCTAAAGAATAAGATCATTGCCATTTTTGAGTTGTGTTTGACGTATTAAAATATGTGACGCTGACAAAGTTGAACTGTGTTTGACACTGTATGTTGAAAGAGCAAACAGCCTAACTTGGTCTGATTAGACCAGCCACTGGCTTACTGTATTGTTTTCTAGAAAAGTGTACATAAACTATAGTGTACAGTTGCTGTTTAGCTGATATTACCGTGTTAGTTTGCTGACTTTGTGAACGTTTTTGCATTTACAAATGTCCTGTAATTATAATTTTTGGCCACAGTGGCTACATGTCAGCACATGTTGCATAGGCTTGCTGTAACTATATGGGTATTGCAATCAGCGAACTGTCTGCCTTCCCTCCTTTTCAAGTTAGTCTGAAGTTCATTAGCACAAAAGTACTCCAAGTTGTGGGTTCCATCACAGCTAAAAAGCAGAAGACACAATGCCACCAGGGAATTAATAGGGGAAGAATATTAACCACTTTTTCAGAAGGGTTGTGACAGCACTGGGGATGACATGAAAGCTTCTGTAGGTTTTGCCATGATTAATAAAATGATAGGCCAGCTCAGTTTGGAAATTGATATTGTTGCAAACAGTTGCAAAATATTTGCTAATATGCATGAAAGTGCATATTTCTGAAACCACTGATGATCACAATTATCACAATTATCACTGCTGTCACAAGGACTTTCTTTGTTAAAGACTTGTCAAATATCCTATTATGCACAGTTCAGGACCTGTGATTTGAAGGTAATCCGAGGAGGATTAATCCTGCTCTCAGTGCATAGATTGCATTACTCCTTATTATGCATTTGATAGTCAACATTTTAATAGATTTTTCCTATAGGTTCCTCTATTTTCCCATTGTCTCCCCTTGAAATAAATCCACATTGTGTTGTGTTTATCCAAGGCTCTCACAAGTTGCATAAAACAAGGCAAAAAGATAGAGATAGGAGGGAACAAATGAAATGGGTTATGCCACGCAGGTCTGCCATTGTCTGCCACAAGCTATTTATTTTATCCTTTGACATATATATCATGCTCCAGGAAAGTTTGCCACAGCAATTGTTCCAGATAGTGAAGCATTCTTCACCCGTAGGGTACATGAGAGGGTGGCCAAAATGATCCTATTTTCTTGCACAACTAGTGAACAGCAGTAACAGCTCCCTCTGGGAGTCAGGGGTGTGAGGGAGAAAAAGAGGCTTATCAGGAATGAGAAGCAGCTCTAAGTCACATGCAATTGCTTTAATGATGTACAATCAGCCAGAGAGTAAGGACAGCACAGGAAGTACTGTAACTGGAATAACAGAATTATCTCTGACTTTATGTTTCAAAGGGTTGTTCTTGGGGCATTTGCAGTCGTTGTGCTAGAGTCGTGTCTGAGGCCTGTTGTATGATAATGGTGTTAATTTTGATAAGAATAAAGAGAAAGAACTGAAGGGGGGGATTCTTTAGGAAACCATTAATGTAATCTTGTGTGGGATTAATTCTTGAGTGCAGCGGGAGTGCTGTGAGGACCAGTGTGGAGTTTGTTCACAAAGCTTTCCCTCCTAATCTGCAGTTTAAAATGTAAAGAGTAATTAAAGACACTCTGCCTGACTAAGGGGGGATGCATCTGTGAGAGAACATCCTCAACCTGACTGGGGACTAAAACCTCACCAGGGACTTGCTGCTAAGCTATGTACAGTGTCACGCATTATGTAATATACCCTATGCTTATTTCTTGTGTTGACTTGCATAATCATTTAAACCTCAATATCTTCTTTTTAAATTTTGGTTATTAAAATAATAAGTTACCACTTATTGTATGCATTTCTGTTTCTCCTTTTCAGAGCGGCAGTGCTCATGGATCATCTGTTAAGGGCGGAAGTGTGGCACCAAGCACATCAACGGTTGCCCCACCTATTCTCAGCAGAGCGCTGTCTAAAGGAAAACGCTTCAGGTAAAAATGTGACATCCTCTCTTATTTCTAGCCCAGTTTCATATCTTTTATTCAGTCAGCCTACATCCAGATGTAGGGGCAGCCAAGTGAGGAAATGTAATTATCTTGCAGAATGCTAGAAATATAGAGAGACTTGAAATAATAAACAGATCATTTGTAAAATTGTTAGAAAGATTTATGGTACAGCTCTGTACATTAGAGTTGTATATTAATATATGTTCTGTATCAAGAAAGATAGGTTAGGTTCATAATATTAAATTTATGGTCTCTCAAAATAGTGGAGAAAGTACATACCTTTATATACCAGATATGTCCAGTAAATTGGTAAAAGTGATTAAATGTGTAATCTGAATTGACTTCTTGCACAGCGATAGGAAAGAGCATATAGGAGAGAGAAGACGTTCTATGGAGAAGCTAATAATAATGTGCAGAGTTAAACATTGATTCAGCCAAATTCCTTTCATGCCATCCGCCAAATTAACAACATTTTGCTGCAAAGGATCGTGGAAGCGGTTGTGCTTTGTGATCACAGCAGTTGGTATCAAATGCTGCCATTTTTAATCCTCAGAAGAGCACAGACATGTGGGTATAGAGCATGCTACAAGGGGCCATATCTGGGTTGTTTACAGAAAAGCTTTGTTTGCTTTGATGATATGGGTGCAGGGACACTTTGACAATTAATGACATTCAGTCACACAATGTGCAAGAACTGATTTCACAAATTTTTATTTCCCTTAGCACCTATTACACTTGTTGGAAAATCACTAAAGGCTTTTGATTGCTGGCAAATCTGTACCTTTCACTCAATCTGACATGTTTTGCACAACAGTAGAAACAACTGTGGATTAGAGTATTGTATAGAGAAGGGGCTGTATATACTACAACAGGCTCCATGCATTTAGCTCATGTCTCATTATGTTGATGTGTGCATTAAACAAGCTTTCAGCCTTATGTAGAACAGATGTGCAGAGTACATTACAGAACGCTCAGTGATTAGTGGCAGCTACTGTGCGTTTCGGGAGATGATGAGGAGCTCAGGGGTTGTGTGAGTGTTGGAAGAGGGACCTTGTACATATCTGGTTGATGATGACAACTTTAGTGAAAACCTCACTGAGTCTGCAGTTGTTCTCGATTTTAATGGACCAGTGCTGTGTCTCAGAGGCCACACATGACAACTTTTTCCAAAAGTCATGTGTGTGTGTCTGTGGGGGATGGTGCCAACTTGTTCTGGCCTTTTTATTTTCCACAGTGTCATGCAGGTGCCTCATGGAGGGCGGTTGACAGTCAATCATCTGTCCAGCTTGTTCACAGAGTAGTAGGAGGCAGGGGAGAACTAGACTGTGATGGATGATGTGGAGATGCTTTCAGCCGTTGACCTGAGAAACTGGACCACATTGTGAGCTATCAGGAGAAATGACATTCCAATATGGCCTATCAGTGTTTTTGCTGCAAAACGTTACCTGGGCATCACAGAATGAATATAAGCATGCAAGAGTAACACTAGGACATTAATTATAGCGGTTGTCATAAGTTCTGCTAATGCTGTGTTCATGCTACAGAATAGGAAAAAAAACACTCCAACTGCTTGAACTGGGCTCATGAAAAACTGTCATCTTGTCTGAGGATCTTTTCACAGTGTGGGAGATTTACATTTTAGTGTCAGAAACAGCTGTTCATATGTCAGAATATGAACAGTAAAAGCATCATATATATGATGTCGGTATGGTATGGTATATTAAATGTAATCCCTAATTTAATCCTTACTTAATCATGCTAACACACTTGTATTGACTATGTTTACTGTATTGTACTCACAGAATGCTAACTTTTGCTAATTAACACTGAACATGAAGTGCCGTAATTCTTAGGTTGATAGGAATTTTGCAGGAATTAAGTCAAACACGACAAATGCAAAGCTCACCAAAATGGATTTCCAGAGGATGGATTCATTCTCTGATAAATGTAAATATATGTGCAAAACGGCATGTTAATCCATTCAGTGATTGTTGCTGAGATGTTACAGTCTGAAAAATTAGACTAACATTCGTGGAGCCACAGGACTAGCATGGGAAAATATTATGAATGTGCTCTGTAAGCAGTCACACTACGAATTTCTCTTTGTGTTAGACTGTGGTTACTTTACACATGTTGCAAGGAAAAACTGAACAGATCATTCATTTTAAACCAACCATTTCCAATTTCAGTATATTTTGAATAATGTTCTGACCAGTACAGCTCATAAATATTCCTATATGTCTTGTTAGATGTTGTTTCTGAGACGGTCTTCCAGCCAAATTCCATGGAAATAATGCCTTCCATGTCAATGTATAATAATCACACTGCCAGTAGTCAGTCATTGTTTTCATTTGTGCTGTTGTAGAACTGAAACCAAGATTTGCATTGAGATTGTAACACTAAAGGATAATCAATATGCTCAGGTGGAGTCAGTGAAATTTTTCACATGTGGGCGTTTACTCTGTTCATGTGGCATACTGGTTTTAACTCAGCTGAGATGCTTTGTCACATGTCATCCACCTCAGCCTCCTAGTCTTCTTTTTCTGTCTGTCTCACTACCATCTCCAGATAGACATAAACAGAGAAGAAGTGACTAAAATATTTGCTAAATTACCCAACAAACATCAGGGGGTTTTACAGTTTTGGTGAATTGTAGAGATAAGTCGCTGCCTTTCAGTTTTAGCCTCTTAACATTTAATAATTACAACAGCCTGGTGATTTTGTCCATGTTTTTCAATTTGTCCAGCTTTCAGTTAATCCTAATTAAAAAATCAGCATGCTAATAGCCAACAAAACACACATAATTCAGCTTTATTCATATAAACTTTTTACCACATCAGTTGATACAAAAGCTAAAAGCTGGCAAAGACTAGAGCCAACATTAGTGATGCTTATTGTTCCACAGCTATGGACATTTGGAAATTATTATAGATGAATACTTTTGCTCAGTTTTCCAGTCAGCTATCAAGTAATAACCAGGCATCTACTGAACTATTTATTTTACTGCATGAACTCAAATGACTATGCAAGTTCAGTTAGGAATTTGGACATCCTCATTGCTAATTAGCAAAAATAATCAAACAGTTCACCAGTTTATACATACAATATTTTTGTAATCTGTGGCTGCCTGAGGCCAAATTATTCAGTAGCCGTAATCTTGCTAGGATAATGATTGTCACTGAATGTGTTTAGTGCTTCAATACAAACACATTTTCACCTTACAATAGTGGTTTTGTTAAATTAATACAATAAAGTGTTCACAGAGGAAAGCAGGTAAAGTTTCTATTATCTTCTCTATCTTTCTATTATACCACACATGCTGTTGTTTATACTCACACATCAAATTGTAACAGTTAACATATATGTAACATATTGATGGTAATATCGATTCACATTGGATTTTATTGTTTTAATGCCGCACACTTGCAGGGATCTGCTTTGAAGTCAACCACCTACTGCCCACATAGCTATTTGAAAACAGTGTGCCTACATGGGAAGCACATTTTCTAACAGATGCAACTTCAATCATTAACAGCAGCAAGACTTTAATGAATATTGGTCATTTGTATGTGGGTGTATGTCAGTTGGTCATCAGTTTGGATGGGCACAAAAAATACAGTATCTATGCAAAAACTGTAATACTGTTTTATATAATTCTGTTTGCAATCGTGTAGCAAAGATGCTACATTAGGTCTCATTCTAATTTCTCATAGAGCAATGACAAATTATTTAACGTTTGTATATGGCACTGCTTGCCAGTGAATTACTACTTTTCCCACGTGCTTTTCAAACCTCATCTGATATTTCAATACCAAGGTCATTTATGCAAGGTCAAATGAAAGGGGAATATGATGCTTTTGTTCCACTCAAACATTGAATAGAAACATTAGACCATTCTAGTTCTTTTTACATCAATGAACATAGAAGATGAGATCAGTTTGATAGAATAAATAAATTAATGACTGCTGTTGAATTTATGGTCTTTTGTGAAATGTTGTGTTAAATCCCTGATTTCTGTCATCTTTGTTTTCTATCTGCTTACAGGAGTAGTTCCCTTTCACTCAGTCCTGCCCAACAACGAAGACAGATGAATTACTTCAGGACCCCACCAATAACCAGAGGGAAACACAAAATATCAACAAATCTGATAGATGGATCCAGAGTGGCTGGGCATGTCTACAAACATTTGCAGGAGGATGAGTCAACAGACATAGAGTCCATAAAAAGGTGAAGACTTTTTGGTCTTTTGTTAGTTTTGTCATGGTTTGTTTAATCCTCAAAGAGAAAATTCTCTTTGCCCCCCTTGAGGCTGAGGTCAAGTAACTGGTTCAGTGATACAGACACCCAGACTAACTGAGGTTAAGTTGGAGTGGCGGAAGGATAATTTTAGGAGAAATGAGTTTATGACTGAAATGCTCTCAGTTCAAATCCGTGAACCAGCTTATGAAATCTGATCCAGGGAAATAAATGAGATCTGCTATGCCCTGCTTCAACTGGGACTGTCACAATTAATTTCAAGAAGACACTTGATCCCAAATGCTCAACATCATGGTGCTAGGGAAGAACAAGATGAGTCTGAATGTAATCCTCACTACTTTATATATTTGCCACCACGCTGCTGCTGCGAATGAAACTGTGGTTTAATCAGGGTTAAAAATACAAGAATTGTGCCAAAGCTAATCCCCAAATGATACACAACTTCACATGAATTTCAGTATTTCTAGAATTGTTTGACGTTGGCTAGCGTTTGACCATTATGTGAAAGTGTCATCATTCACATATCAGAGAAATTATTTAATTTAATTTAATTTACAAGCTAAATATGGTGTTATATTGAGTGACTGCAGCCTTATAGAACAAGATTACAAATTGCAAAGGATTAATTTCAGGCATGTACACATCTTGAATTCTTCTCATGCTCATACTGATGTCGAGTAAGGACAGCGAGTTGCCCTATTTTCATGGTTATCATAAGTGAAGCACAGCTACTGGCGCTGTTTCAGGAAGCATTAAAAAGCAGAAAGGACTTTTGGCAGGGCCACCTCTCACCAGTTGGCTATCTGGAGGCTTAAAATAACTTTTTACGTTTTTATAATTTACAGTCTGATGATCCTCTCTGGCATGGGTTCAAAAAAGGTAGCCTGATGTGAAGCCCTCTTTGTTTGTTATCGAAGAAGATGTGCTCATCTGGTGTGTCCTCGAGGAAGAAAGAGATAATCCATGTAGAGACATTATTTCATATCACTGAAAACTTTTCTTTGCCTCAAAGATGTGTAGACTATAAATAAGATTGATTGGTGCAGAACAGCTACCAAAGCCGTTTTGTGTCTTTTTCCTCAGTAGAACAATACACAATGTCAAGTAATTCCATTTGCTCTCAAACAGGTAACACTAAAAAACACTGAATTATTTTAAGGTTTATTTACAGATGCAGAAGAGAGCATCTTTAAGCCTAAGTAAGGCAGTGCTATTTACCATATGACTCAGAAACAGTCTAATTTGCTGTCAGTGTGTGCAGCTTGGGTGATGGCACTGTTATCAGACACATCTATCATTAAAGCAGTAGTGTCCCTCGTGGATTCCACACACTTAAAAGTGTCTTACAATGTTCCTATTAGCATGCCAACCTTATTGAGCGTTTCAGTGACTTTTAAGATACACTGCAAGCTGCCAAACTCTTTATGTGACCTATTTCCATAATTTACATTTTTAAACAAAGCTCCATGGAGCTCAGCATTTCTTTCAAATGGTTGTGCAGAGAGATCCTCCAGGAGCATAACAGCTCCCCTCTTAACACACACACACATGCTGTATATACACTGACACAGAATAATAAAACAAATAAGAAAGAAACAACTGGGGATTATTTTGTTTAATCAGGCAAAATCTGTAAGCTATAGGCAAAATCTAACACAGCATTTTCAAGTGTTTAGGACAGCTCAAATAAGAAGGCTTCTCATATTTTTGTCGAAACGACTGCATTTGTATAGTTAAACTATTTAGATCTCATTAGCCATTCCCTTGCAGATCCATCCGTCAAGTATGGCTTTCGCTGGCCTGCAGGAGGTTGAAATGACCTATTTCTCAACTTACCAGCCATGCTACACCAAGTTACTAAGCTTACTTCTCCAGCCTCCACCTCTCCCTTGTTGCCATGGTTACCCCCTCTCATCTCTGAGAATGAGAAATGGAAGGTGGAAAGGAGAGTGAGAGAATGAGAGAAGGAAAGTGAGGAAAGAAGAAAAGCTGCGCGGAGATGATGAGAACGCAATGAGGGAAAGATGGAGGCACGGTGTGCGGTGTCTAAAAAAACAAACAAACATGAGAATATTGTTATTTTCATTATCCATTGTTTATCCATTGCATATACGGAAGGAATTGAAGGCAAATTTGCTATGCAAGTTATTTTTAGATACGTTCTGATCTGCCGGATTTACCTCCAGCTTTTTCCCCTTATAATACCAAGGGAGGAGTGGGAAAGTAATTCCATTATTTAAACTTGGTTATGCTACAAAAAGTCTCTGAAGGCTGACAGTAACACTCGCTGTCTCCTAAGGCTGTGCCAGGGTTATTCTAAATGTGAATTGAGTCTTCACTAACAACCTTATCTCTTATGCACATTTGACACATATACAAACTTGACCACTTGGCTTCGGATAAGTCTCTCTGCTCAGCTACAATATTTTAATATTGAACACGATGCCTTTAAGGTGTCGGCTGTGCTGAGTGATACTTCTCACTTAGTAAATATATGCAGGATACATTATCATGCAAACACACATGTTGAGATCTCATACCCACAAACACACCTGCATTGACCCAAAATGTCACAGCAGAAAAGATGTCAAGATATGTTGTAAGACACTGTATAATAAGTCTTAGTAAGCTTAGTCATTTCTGAAATTCAAATTAGAACACATGTAAAGCAGTCCTTGGAGGTAATAGAGATCCAGACCCGGGGCAGTGTCAGAAATCCAGCAGCTGTATTGCCAAAGCCTTAAATCTCTGATAAGGCAGTTGTAAGAGAAGGAATTTTTCAATTAAACATTCAGGCAGCAACAATACAGGCCACTCATTTAGAGGATTATAAATAATTACAAAAGATTATGATAGAACAATACATAAATATTAATAATGCTATTTGTGCAAGGTGATTTCTTATGGGAAGTGAAATGGTAAAAAGCACAAGACAATGGCTTCTTTATCTCCATATTCTCTTAGGAAATTAAAGTGTAGGACAAAAAGGTGACAGCATACAGTAAATTACTTGGTTTTTCATTCTCACTCTGCCATTTCTATTCTTTCCTGTGCCTAAAGGTGTGATTCTGCCAGTGGAAGGGTCTGTGCCCTCCTCAGCAGGACTTCCCTTTCTCACTTTGCAGCCAGAAAGGGATGGACCGAGGTCCCCTGCACTCGCCTGGATAAGGGAACAACCTTCCTTCCTCCCTCCCTGCGCACTCGTTCTGTGCCCATCATTCCCTCGCTCCAAGCATGTGACCTCGAGGCTGGGCATGCAGACACAAGTGACCAGAACCGACGGAGGCTCCTTAAGTGGAACACTGTGCTGGCTGGAAAAACAGGAATGCCCATTAGCAATTCTTCCTCTCTCCCCTGTGAGTCTGTTGTGTTGGCGCCTGGTGTTATGCCCAGCAGTGTTAGCCCTCCTGCCACTACCACCACTCCGCTGGGATCAGAGAAGAATCTCAGCTCCACACAGACATCCTGCGCCATTGAAATCACGGTGGACCTGGTGCAAGAATTAAAACAGAAAAGCCTTCCCAGTTCAGTTAAAATGTGTGGGTCTCATAGCGAGATCCAATATGGTGGCACAAACACTGACAAGGCTGAGACTGTGCAGGAGTCAGAAGGAAAAAGTGTCCAATATTCAGCCAGAGTTCTGCACACAGGCAGTGCGACCAGAAGTTTGAAGGCAGGAGGCCAAAGAGAAGCCCAGGAACAGTGCCAAGGTCAGACATCCCTCGTGTACGGAGGCGCAAACTGCTCCTCAGCCACCAAAGGACCCAGCTGCAGAGGAACTGCCATTGCTTATGCCAAGTCCTCTGCAAGCTGATTGGATTAACTCTGTAAAGCTTCAAACAAACTGTTTCCAATAACTGTATACCTTTGCTGGTGGTACAGGATGGTTAGCAGCCGGGACCATCTATGTGACCACATGGACTACACAGATTTTGACGAAACATGAACAGGTTGAACTGCAGAGGAAAAAAATATTGACACAACAAAAGACATCAAACTATAAAGAAAAACAAACACACATTGTGAATAAATGTGACTCAATAAGGAAAACAAGACTGTGACTTGAGTGGGAGCTTGACTTTAAACAGTGTATTGAAAAAAATGCCACTATTTAAAAGGAGCTTCTACTTAGAAACCAAAATAGTGTGTCATCTCTATGTTGTTTCTCTATTGTAAAGAAATGAAATTATATATGTCATATAATATATGTCATATAGACGTATATATATTTGACATACAATTGTGACAAAATAAAGACTAAGATAACAGTGTTAATTAAGGGCTTTGTCATCTTAATCCATTTTCATTACATATTATGAAGAGTACCTTTACACATTGTTGCCCCTAATACAAATTAATTACATAAATATTACAGCCAAGTCACATTTAACATAAAATATTCCAATGTTTGAACAAATGTCATCCAGGTTATCCTTTCATCTCCATGGCAACAGACAACAATAACGTGCCTGTCTTTTTTCAGAGTGGATTTAATCACATACCTGGTTTGCGATCCCCCATACCCCAATGCTAAAAACAGCCACAGTAATGAAGTTTAGCTCATTATTCTCTCTTTAGATATTTATCACATGTCTTTATTAAGCTGATGTTTATGTGTGTGTGTGTGTGTGTGTGTGTGTGTGTGTGTGTGTGTGTGTGTGTGATAGCAGGGGGTCCAGTGAAATTAATGAGTGTAAATAAAAGGTGCTGAAGGAAGTAGAAAGTTCTCCTCTGAAATGATCTAATCTCCTTTATTCTAAAGTTTATAAAAAAAAGTTGCCACAAGCACAACAAAGATACTAAATGAGCCGAGAATAGTGGTTAAAGGCTTGGTGATGGAGCAGTAACACCGTATATGTGAAAAAAAGTGCAGAATTGTGGTTTATATTCATTCATGGACTTTACGCGGTATCTGTGGGATACAAATACAAAAGAAGATCCACTTGACTGTTTTGAAATATGACAATGGCCATGAGGTTTGTGGCTGAAAATGAAGCAAAGCAGCATGCAAGTTGAGCACAATTCTTTATTTATGCATCATTACGTCAAATTCAGAATATCTGAGTTTTCTCCTTTTCAGGTTTGCAGTGACTGCAGACGAGGTGAGTTGTACATGACTTACAAATGAGTATTACTGAGATTTCTTCATCACTGCTCTGCAGAATAAAAGTATCTTGAGTGTATAAGAAGGTTTTTATGTAGATTAAAATGAACTTCATTGATGCCCGAGGGGAAATTGAACCAAGACAGCTGCAAAGGAAAGATAATATTACCATAAACAGAAAACATTTTGGCTTCTAACAAACATTCACTGACTAGACATAATTCATCACACGTTTTCAGGTGGTTGCAGATTTACATAGGCTTATTGTATTTATCCTGCATTGCAAGACCACAAAGGGAAGATGTGCAAACACAGATGTGTGCCAATTTAAAGGAAATATCTGAATATAGAAAATGAGATCCTTCTATATAGGGCCCCTCAAATTTAATTGATGAGCGTGAAATTGATGTAGATCTTATGGCATGATTACTAAAGTCACCAGCTGTTAACCAAACTTAGCACCAGTAGGAGGTTGTCTAAAGCAATCATCAAAACTGAAATCTCCAGTACAATTCATGGTAACAACTGTTCTATATGCAATACCATCAGTAGCTGTAGGAGTTTAGAATATTAGTCAAATTATTAATTATTATTAACAAGAAATAATAGGATAAACTGACTTGCAATGGGCACATCCTTGTCCTGAAAAACTGCCAAATTGTGATGCCATGGTGTTATGTCAAAGTGCCAAACTATGTCACTGTTTTCCTTAACCTGTCTTTTTCCTTTAACATTTCATATTTACCAGCGTAAAACACATTGTGCATATGTGCATGCATATGTACATGTGTACATCTGTAAAGACAACTAAGCTGATTTATCTGACACAGCATAGGAAAACAGGACATGTTTTCAGTCTACTTTTAAACATTGCTAATGGAATGAAAAATATAGCAGCTGGGATCACAACACCGAAGGCTGCTTTCCATGTTTTTGTTTTAACTTTCTGAGTCATTAAAATGGCCTTTGGATAGGTTCATACTGAATGTGTAGGCTAAATATAGTGAAATGTAATAAAATTGGACCTAAAATGATGACCCTACAATCAGTTCCTGTCAAAGAAGCCTCCTCTGACTGTGGCACTAATGAGAGTCGATGTGGTTGAAAAGGAAGGAATAAGTCTTTAAATACATCTTTCACTGAGCAGTGGATACACAGTTTGAACCGCCTTTCAAAAAAACCCCAATCACTGTTTGCTGACTGGGTTGTCTTTCTAAAAATGAGTCAAGGAAGCAGAGAAGACCTGCCTGAAGTTATGTTGCAGTGTGAACTGTAGTTATTACTGTAATCAAGGCGCAGAAAAGGAGAACAGTGTGAATAAGCCATAGTCAAGGTTCATTCAGAGGAAAATATGACTTTGATGTCACAGTGTTTCAGCTTTTATGAGGAATTATATAAGGCATTTTTCAAAAGATTGATTTTTTTCTAAGAACATCAAAGGAATAATGTAGATTGGATATCTTAGCTCACACTGTTATAGGGTCCATTTGTGGACAGCATGATGCTGACTTTGTGATGGCCCTGCAACACACACAAGCAAGGACAACAATAAGAAAGATTAATTACTTAATGTTATTATATAGTTGTCTGGTTAGTTCGCTGGTGTTAACTGTTTTATCTTTGAGGAATGTCGTGCACACACACATACACACTGGTCTCCCTCTCTCTCAGTGTGAGAGGAATATTAATGTGCCAGAGGTGTAGAGGGACAGTGAGGTTCCCCACCAGATGGCATGGAGATTATGAGGACAGCAGGCCGGCATGTGTAATGCAGCATTACCAGTGTGGATGTCTGCTAACATCTCTCCCCAGCTCCCCTCAGCGTGGGATATCACTTGACATTTAACATATCCAGCAGCCGTGTTAATACAAGTGACAAGTTATTTCCTGAAATGAAATGTGATGTTTGTTTTTAGGTGACGACGGCTGTGCTTATATATGACATATGAGGATAGGACATTTCTCAGTTCAAATGACACTTCCTATTCTATAGCCCAACCAATAAAATAGTAGAAGTGTAATTCTGTCGACATATACATAATATTTGTATATTTACTCTGAAAAATATAATTTAAGAAAGCAATTGTTTTTGTGTTATTTGCAGTGGCTCTGGGGATGGCACTGAAGTTCAGGACCTCTTTGGTCATGACTGAAATACCCTAACAAGCGTCTTAACAAGATTGTCCTAACATTCATAAAGAAATTCATGATGCCCAGAAAATAAAACTCACTGAATGTGATTACCTGCTGACCTCAACTCTAGCTCCACCAAGAAGATTTTATATTTTTTTTGTGACATGTTTTGGCAACTACTGAATGGTCTATGATTAAAAAGCTAAAAACATACAGGCATTATTTGCAATCTATAGCACTAACTTAAGCACTAATGCTGTGGAATATTAGTATATTGATGTTAATATTTGCAGTAGCTTAAAACACCTCACTCACATGGCCTAGCTGTTACGATGGCTATAGACTCTTGGTGTTGTTTTTTTATTTGACATTCATGTCAAAATGTATTCACGAGTGTGACTGCTTTACATCTTGCTGAAGATGGAAAAATATACGCCTCAAATCACAATATCATCAGACACGTACAGAGAGAAAATGATAAAAGAACTATCATACAGAGAGCATGACAACACAGAACCAATCTTGTGCCTCCATTGTCTGATCTTTTCTGATTACTCCTTTTAACATAAGAGGATCCTTTGTATGACTTTTGAATAATAGTGCAAAACTGCGAGCATGGAAAGACCTTCTACTGTGCATCTGAATACCTCACAAAGCCTGACATTTACCACTGATGTTTTTGACAGCTGATTTTTTCCTTATTAAACTCTAATGTGGCTGTCCAAGAAATATCTCCCTGTGACATCCTATCATACTTTATAGTCAATAATCTATGCAAAGAAGACAGAGGCTCATTTTTCAGTTTGGAACAGAGGCAATATATCATCATAGTGTTGTATTTTTTTTTTTATTTATTGATAGAGATTGGTGTCCCTGGATAAGACTCTGAACCCCTCAATGTCCACAAATCCCCCATCCACTGAGGGTGCACAACTCTGAGTGCCAGTGTAAAGTAGTTAGTATGTACAGATCATCAATGGAGCAGCATTACTGCAATAAAATAGTAGTAGCCAGCATTAATCTTTTCAGGTTTCAGGTTCTGAAACCACAGTGAAAACGTCCTATGTATCTTGAAACATATCCAGGTCGTTAAGCACACCACTGACATCATACTGATTTAATGACCAGTCCTGAAAAATGGATGAGGGAGAACTAAGAAGAGCATCCAAATACATACTGTAAAATTATTTGGTTGGTGCTCCTTCTGTGAGGTGGGCAATTTCAATTTCCTACTTGAAAAGTAGCAAAGTCACTTCATCAAAAACTCACATCAAGAGGAAACACCAAGCAGCACAGATGTTTTATTAAATACTCAAGATATATACCACTGGGTAAACCTGCTCCATGCTTAATGACAGACTACAGGTATAATGTTTTGATGCAACTGCATTTTAATACAAAGAAAAACATTTATCGCAGTATTTAAGAATTCAATATAAACATTGTTATCTGGGCATTGCAATGTTTTATTTGACTAGTGTCAAAAAACATGCTGACATTCTGTAAGATAACAGCGTTCTCATTAATTTGAAGTTTGATCTGTATTTTCTAGGTCATATTTGACATACAGTATAATGAGGACCAAATTGCAAATAGTCTTTTTCTGGTATATTAATAATAATGCCAGTGTCTGCTAGTGGACCAAACAGTTGGATAGTGGCTCAAATGTCACATTACCTCAAACTGTGTCACAAACATCTTATAGTCACAGTAAATTAAACACTATACAACAGCCAAAACTTTAGATCAAGCAAGATCAACACTTTAAGATTTAAGACAGAATACATTAATTATAATATATCAATTATGCATTAATTATATGTTATCAAATAAATAATTTACTAATCGGTATATTTACATAGATGGAGCCAGTACACAAACAACAAATACACGTTACCTCAAATCTGCCAAGATTCGCCAAACCTTCTTTCCTCACGGAACAATCCTCTAAAGTCAGAAATAAACTGCTGAGGAGGAGATGACAAGCACATTGCTGCATGTTTTTATATTCCCACAACACACATAAACCCAAAGGGTGGTTATGATTGCTGGGGCATTCACAGGCCAAGGCCTCTTGACCCACTGGGATTCCCAAGTCAGTCTGAAAGACAGATTGTGGTCCTGACCTCACACTGTTGTGGTCTCTCCTGTAATCAGCATGTTCCTTATGCACAGCCTGTCAAGATGCACAAGATGTCAAGATGATATGTCATTTTCATATCATTCATTTGTCTAGATTGTTAGCAAATCGTTTAAATTTGAGGCAACTTGAAATTAATTAGTATAGCTTGGAAAAGCTTAAAATGCTAAAACTGTCCTTATAAAAACTATGTCATGAAGAAAATCTATTATGTTTCATTAAATGGTGACCATGACACAGCCTGAAGACTTTAAGCCTCCATAACACCAATTTGAAGTTTTAAATCACACATTTGTGACTGGTGGGAATAATTGTGCAACGTTTATGAATGCCTCCAGAGGGCGCTGCCCCTTTGTGGGTACCCTTGAGGAAAATGGGGAAATCATTTGAGCACCCCAAAACAGGAAGCCATATTGTTTTACTGCTGCGCTGAATCTTGTATATTTGCACTATTAATCACATCAGGGGGACAGGAAACAGAATAACAATAAGTCTGTTTTTATAGGAAGTATTTTGCATTTGTGAGATTAGCACAAATACAAATACATATTAAACAAGAAGACTCTCAGAATAACAAACATCCCACTACTCCAATACTTTCTGGGAGTATCAAGCATATTTAGCAGCTTCCTGACTCCTTCAAATAAATACGATACATTTTTCTGTTCAGATTACAGTGCCTCACTTTGCTTATCACTGCATCACAGCTGGGCTCTCTGCCATATTACTAAATGAGTCTACCTGGACTACCTTAACCTCACCTGCCCTGCATTGTCCTGATTATACTCACCAATTGCTCGTAACCGCTCCACTCTATTTAAGACAGAATCTCATCACATCTCTTTTCAGTTTGTCAAGGCTTCCTGTCGTGATAACTGGGTGCTGTTGAGCAAAAATTTCCAGCTTTGTTTTTGATAACCAGCCTAAAATCTAACCTCTGACAGCAGCCTGCTCTTGCCTCCCATCCTCCGCTGTTTTTTTCAAGTCAAGTCAAATCAAGTGTCATCTGTTTGCCCCAATTTTCATCTGCATCTAATCAGCACCTCCAATCTTTTCAGTCCATCCCTTGCCTGAGACCTGTCAATCTTCAATTTTCCAATGTGCTTATCAACCTCAAAGCCTGCATGTGTAGGGCATTTTTGATTTGGTGACTCTTTGCGTTAATCTACTAGACCCATGGTGTGCATTCTCTTCACTCTTGGCTCCTCCCTTTGATCTTATCCTGCAACAATTCAATCCAATATTTCAATAAAATGAACAATTCAGTCAGTCTGTAAAATGTAAAACGATACTGCAGTATAAACACCATTTCCAGAAAAGTTGGGAATTTTTCTAAAACGCAATCAAAACTCAAATCAGTGATTTGTCACCTCAGTCAAACCTTTATTTATCTGATAAGTACAAAGAACCATCTTCAATTATCAGTGATGTTACTGACCAACTTAATGTGTTTTGCTAATACAAAATAAGCTAATTTAGAATTTGATGTCTGCAACATGCTCATATTTGAGACAGAAGGTATAAAGACTAACAAGTTTATTAAATATTTAACTTCTGGTTTAACTAACTAATAGTTTTCCCTCACTCAGCAACACATCTGCTGAGGAACCCAGTCTGATCAGTGGCCACTCAATAGTTAGAAAAGTAAAGATAACAGCTGTCATAGCTAAATGTATTCACACGGCTATAGTGGGCAACATTACATCCTATTTGAAACTCTTGGCTAAAGATAAGTGTAAATACAGTAAGATTATACTTCATCAAAATTATGGTTGAATTGTTGTATAACTTTACCAAAACCATGTCAGACTTCATTATTTTTCTCTGGAACCCTTCCCAGTCTGACCAGTGATAACATTTATAGCCGTATGTTCTCATTTAACTGCTGGCTGTCTAGTTGGTGTACAGCCAACAGCGTGGCATATATAGATAATATACAGATAATTGGAAAACTTTTGGAGGAAAACCTGGGCTGATAAGAAGAAACAGCATCCATCCCAGTTTACATGGTGCAGCTCTCTTATCTAGAATTACGGCAGATTTTATTAGACATCCTAACACTTGATAATTCAGAGTGGAGCCCAGGACGCAGAGATGAAGTCTTACACAGTTATTTGCAATTTTCCTTAAAGCTGTCACACTCCTAAAACTATCAAAACCCCACAGAGACGGTGCCTGCTTAAAATACGGTGGTGTTCTGCTAAATTTGATGAATTTTGGCTAGCCTAAAAAGACAGTTTAATAATGTATAAAAAAGCCCTCTGTAATGCTAGAACATCATATTATTCATCAATAATAGAGGAAAGTAAGAACAACCCCAGGTTTCTTTTCAGCACTGTAGCCAGTCAGACAAAGAGTCATACCTCTGTTGAGCCTAGTATTCCCTTAACTCTCAGCAGCAATGACTTCATGAATTTTTTTACAAATAAAATCATAACTGCTAGAGAAAAAAAATGATCAGATCCTTCTTGTAACTGGAACAGATGATTCCTCGTATAAAATGGCTCTTCATCTGTAGGATCACAGTCTTACTTAGACTGTTTCTTCCCCTTAGATCTTGCTGAGCCAACAGTTAATTCATCTACACCATTAACATGTCCCTTAGACCCCATCCCAAATAGACTGCTCAAAGATGTTTTACTTTCAATCAGCATGTCCATATTAAATCAGATAAACTTATCTTCACTATCCGGCTAAGTACCAAAGGCTTTTAAGGTTGCTGTACTCAGACCTTTCTAAAAAAAATAACTTATTTCAGTTTTAGCCAATTATCTAATATCCAATCTGCCCATTATCTCTACCACAAATCCTTAAAAAAGTAGTTGCAAAGCAGTGACCACCTGCGCAGGGATAACCTGTATGAAGATCATAGTATAGAAAAAGCACCAAAAGTCTGTGCTTCAGGCAATGGACTCAATATTTCATTAAGGAGACTGGAACGTGCTATGTTAACAATGAGTCTTCCATGCATACAGAAGCGAGTTATAATGTTCCACGGGGGGATTCTATGCTTGGACCAGTACTTTTCATTTTATACTTGTGTCCCTTAGGTAGTATTATTAGGAAACTCTATGAATTTCCGTTGCTACACAGATGACACCTAGTTAATTTTATCTAAGAAACCAGATGTGACAAATCAAATTTCATCCATGTTTAAAAGACATAAAGGTCTGGATGTCCTTTAATTTTCTACTTCTAACTTCAGACAAGACAGAGGTTATTCTGCATCAGCCAAAAACCTTAAAGATATAATATCTAATCATATAGTTACTCTTGGTGATATAGCATTGTGCCCAAATACTACCGTGAGGAATCTTGGAGTTATTTCCGTTACCTGTATATTTATAAAATAAATCTAAAGCTACCTTCTTTCACTTAGGAAATATGTGTTCATAATTGCGATTGGGAATATCACAAAAATAGGATCATCCTGTCTCTGATTGATGCAGAAAAACTAGTCCATACATTTCTTACTTCTACAATGGACTACTGCAACTCCCTAATAGGACATCCCAGTAACTCATTTAAAAGCCTCCAGCTAATCCATAATGCTGCAACCAGAGTCTGACTGGAATTAGCAAGACATCATATTTCTGGCCCTGTGATAGACTGGCAACCTGTCCAGGGTGTACCCTGCCTCTAGCACAATGACAGCTGGGATTGGCTCTAGCACTCAGTTATGGTTACTACAGTTTCCAAATGTGGAATTGGAGGCAAAGTTTTTATCTATCAAGGTTCCTTTCCTGTGGAACCAGCTTGTAGTTCAGGTCCAGGAGGCAGACACCCTCTCTATTTTTAAGACCAAGCTGAAAAACCTTCTATTTGATAGAACTTATAGTTCTACTTATCTGTTAATTGTGCTATGGAGCGCTAGGGGAGTTCCTCTCCTCTCCTTTTTTGTATTCATTCACATTTCACCATTTCACATCATTAACTTTGTGTCCTATTTCTTCCTTAGTTGTGCTACCTCATCTGTGTCTGCTTCTCTCTACACTATGTACCTTTCTGCAGGTATCCCCAGCCTCACAGCTGCATGTTTCCTGTGTGCAGTTTCTGGCTTACCAATGTGCCCAGTGTTTTGTCTGCTGCTTATTATTGTTGTTTTGTTGCTTATTGTTCTTTTCCCATTATGTTTAATCTAGGTCAAACAAAAGTTTAGAGGGATCTAGAAATTCATTTCCACTACATGAAATGTTAAAAAAGTATGTGCACGTTTCTGCCACCCATTGGCTTGGTGGAGTTACTTACACTGTACTAACTTATCCAGGAGCTTGTTATTTATTTTTTTGATACATGTCAACCACAGAGGGGAACACTGTGAGCTCTTTTTCACCTATTTTTTTGAGTGTGTCAACATTTTGACTCTTCTCTCTGTCGCTCCAAGTACTTGAGAAAGGATTCCATCAGGTGAGACTCATCTGAGTTAGAGTACCCCTAGGATCGATATGACACTCTCCTGAAGAAATCAGGACTCCTTCAGGGCATTTAGTATTAGCGAAGATGAATGGGATGATCATCTCCAGTGGAAAGAAGCACAAGGAAGAAGACAAAAATCAAGACAAGTAGTGCTGATCATGACAGTGGATATAAAAGTTCTATTGTATTCCCTGGACTCCATACTGCACCATAGCTGTATAAAGCACTTCTGCAGGCAACCTCATATTTTCCCACATGCACTGCATTGAATAAATAGTTGTTTTGTAAGCATAGGACATTACATCCTCTGTCACTCATTTTTATATGACTGCATCAACTGGAGCCTCTCTTGGAGCCATGTGTCAAAAATTAAAGTCTTTAAATGCACCCCATAAATTCATTATAAGTCACAAAGTGCTTGGGCAGAAGTGACATGCAAATGGAATGTGATCCCATGAGCAGAGGATGAGAAATCAGGATGTTCCTGTACCAGCTGGATATGTTGTCTTCATAAATAAAGCAAAACCAAACCCAGACCCTGCAGTGGAAACTACCTGAATTGTTCTCTTTTTTCAGGCTTACAAAGCCCCTGCCACAGCAAATCAATCAGTCTAGGAGAGGGAACAGGGATGCCACTGTGCATGAACTGAGGGCAATCAGATATAACCCAGATGGCTCAATGGAATACAAGCTGCAGCATTGTCTCCCATGGAGTCCCCTCCATTATTGTGGTATGAGGCACACACCCTGCAACACAGTGGCACAAGTCATGCCCTTTGTAAGATTGATAATACAGTATGACATGCACAATCCTCAAACCCCAGCCAAACAGCTGGCCTTAAAATACGGTTATGCATCCAAGGACAGTCCAGAAACTGTCTGCCTAAATGTCACTGTCTTACTAGAGAGACTTTTTTTTTTTTTTTAGATTTTTTTGTTTGTTTGTTTCTGTATGTTTTAAAGTAAATGTTCTATATGCCTTGCATTTATGCAATATTCCATATTTCTTTTACTTTTGTGAATTAAAAACACATAATATATTTAATATGTATATGTTGGGTTAGACACCAGCCAACCTCAAATGATGAGTGTCCCTTTGACTCCAGTGTTAATCTTCTTGTGGCAGTCCTGCTATTCATCTATACTTAAATTACATACAAAATAAAGACGGGGGTGAAAAGTGACTTTAAATGTGAAGATTTTCATTGCCTGCAACGTCCTTTATTATAAAGCGATCTGTTCCCAGAAACCATTTCTGAGAAAATGACCTAACCTTTGACTCATTAGACAGGACCATGTTGTCCCTAGTGATGTGGGAGAAACTAACTGAGCATGGAGATCAGCAGAGGTTGAGTCCCAAACAACCTTTGTGACAGTGACAGCCATTTCAATGAGATGCTGGGAGAGCATGTTTAAGTTGGTGTTTGGAAAAGGCACCCAGAATCCCTGCAGGACTTTGGGAACTACCTTCATCACCACCCCCCATGGTCCAAGCAGCTTGTAACTGGACGCCTCTTGGTACTGCTCAGTCAGGCTGCTGGCAAATTTGTAAGCCCGATTAATGATTTTTGGACGATAAAAAGAAGGAGGTCTGGCCTCTGGTGAGTTGAGCAACCTCATGCCTTTGAATTTGATATATATCTTATCTCCATGCTGGTGTTCACCTCCCACACCAGCATGAAAAGAGGTTTGGCAATAACATCATCAAAGTCTCCCAGAGCTACACTCTGCTTTTGCTCTGCTCCACCAACATGTCTGTCATATCCTCAACAGTCAACTCGGGTGGGATCCTGTTTTTCTGCTGAAAGCTGATAAGTTCTGCCAGCTGAGCTGCAGAGCATGTTCACATGGGCATTCAAACAGCACCTGATGGGTCTATAGGTGCCTCTGCTCCCTTCAGTGAAATCACCGTTTTATTTTTGTTGTTGTTGTTTGTTTATTTGTTTGTTTGTTTTGTAGCTGTATGAAAATGTTAACATGTCAAACCAATGACAGAAATTATTTAAACAAGTTGTGAACAGTATGACTTGGAGTTGGTCCTTCAGGCACAAATGAATGAGTGTGTTCAGCCTGAAGAGTGTGCAAAGTCTGCAGGGAGCATAACTGTAGCTGTCATTGGATTTAATATGAAACTCTCACAAATGGGTGACAAATTAAAAGAAAAACCAACATAAAACATATTTGTAAGGTGCTGGGCCACCACATGCAGCCAGAACAGTTTTAGTGTGCCTTGTCATTCTGAAACTCTACCGGAAGGATGGAGCGCCATACTGCACATCCAAAAGAGATTTTCTCATTTGGTGTTTTGATGGTGGTGGTGGTGGTGGTGGTGTGTCCAAAGTGGTCCAAAATCCCAAAATTTGTGGTGACTCTGAAGGCCATAGCACATGATTTACATATTTTTTACACTCATCCAGCCATTCAAGACCCCCCATGCCCAATTAATGGGGGTATTATCATGCTAGAAAAGGCCACTACACTGCATTGAGCATTGCAGTCATCAAATGAGCATTGTTAACCACAATTTCTGAACCTACTGATAAATTTCCCATAGATCTAAATGCAAATCTACTGTATTAAATTAGCTTAATGTGACAACAGGTGGTTAACCACAACAGGTGGTTAAAACATGTTTCTGTTCCAACACGATGAAGTAGAATGTGAATGTCATTCACAGAGTCCCAGTTGGATCAAAATTTTTAATACTACAGACAAAGATTTACATTTTTATTGACCAAACCCAATCAGATTCAGTCCAACTTCCCCCCTGAATTCACACTGAGGTGAGAAAATCGAACACTGCATTGTATTATATGCAGATACAAATTATTGTTCCTCATAATCACACATACACAAGTTTTGCCTAATAATAGAAATACTGTTCCAAATGTAACAGTAATTAGAAAAAAGGCTGAGTGTTGTAACTAATCTAATTAACAGCAAAAGCACCTTTGTAAGATTCTCACTTTATGTTCTGGATAAAGTGAATTCACAGGAGACCTTTGGCCGTCTTTGATGTAGTCTGCCTACTGGCTCAGACTTTGAAATAAATAAATGGGTAATACAGGGGAAAAAAACTTGCAAAGATATTGCTGTAGAAGTTCTTGGTTTACTGAGTCAGAATTTCAGTTTCAAAGTCTGTTTAGTGAGGATACATGTGGCATAAGAAACTTAACCACTGAATTCACTCCATATCTGTAAGTAAACAACACTTTAAATTTAAAATTTAATCTCTGGATATACTCTTGAACTTGAAAGTAGAAAGGAAGTCTTTGGAAGAAGCTTGTTTGTACCTTTTACTTTGGCTACAAGTGTAATCATTTAAAGATGTCTCAATGCAAAAACAAGTTTCTGATTAATTCATTTCTACTTCTCAAGATGTATTAATTGTGATCAATAAATTATATTTCAACATTTGTGATTTACAATTTCCAAAGCCAGTAATACAAAGTTAATACAGGACATATTGATTCTTTGCATATTTGAATTTTATTAATTCAGTAGTGTTTAAATTTTATCCAAGCCTCAGTGTTGTATCAGTCCTTCCCTGTTGAGGATGATCTAAATGTATTCAGAATATATTACTTTTTGAATTTTGTTTCAAAATAAGATATGGATGACATTTGGGGTGAAGTCTTTCGTATTCAGGCACAAAATCCCTTTCTCAAGTATTCTGCCCAACGCTGGCGGTATCCTGCTATTGCAATATCCGTAGGGGTTGTTGACAAACATGAAAGCGATCAGCATGTGTCTATTTTCCAGAGGAAACTCAATTCCTGTCCTGCAGTGATGCAGGGCAGATGAGAAGGGCGTCAAAGCATGTGTGGTATGCAAAAATGATTGCCAATGCAATATTTCACTTAGGTAGCATGATAATCCTGATTCCAGGACCAAAAGATACTGAGTGAGATTCAGACAGCAACGGGCTTCACATCTCAGCACACCAATTAAAAGGCTTTCATGATTTGCTTAGCTTTTCTTTTCTTACTTCTCTTCTTCTTAAGATTAATAATATTGGCCATTTCTTATCAGCAGAATTTTCACAAAATGTTTCACTTAATAGTATGTTGCACTTAATAGATGCAGGGGAATGCACAGGATGTCTCACACATAAGAAATGTGACCTTGCTTTATCCTCCATGCATGGATTGCATTTGGGATATCAGCAAAGCCACATGGTGGATGATCTTAAAAAACAGAAAGCTAAAGCAGCTTCTGAGGTCAGGTTTATTATCAGTACTCCTTCCAAATGCAGGCAGTCAACAAAAATAAAACCAGTATTGTATGTAAATTACAGTCTGTGTGTATCAAATGTAACTACTAACTACTGCTACTGTATGTTCATCACATTTATTGATACATAAAGCTCACAGGGAGAGACTATTTCAGAGCCTACATTTGCTGACATCTATGATGAAAGCTTGAATACTCAGATCAGTGTTCAGCATCATGCACTGAAGGAAGTACATGGCAATCTGATCAGATCTAGGAAAAATATATGCTGCTATGCCTCTAGAGCTAAGCTTTAAATTGTACTTTTCCGAGGAGTGACATGTACTGATCCTAAACGCCAAGCGTCTGCATTGTACGTGTCATTCATTCTCAAGACATCTGTTTGAGAAGTCTGACTGCAACATCTTTAGATGTAGCGATACTGCCATGCAGATCACCATAGCAACAATGAAATGAAGATATAGCATCCAGTAAGGGGTGGAAGTACACCCACTCAAGCCATATATAAAGGTATTTTTATTTTATTTAAACCCTTTCATTTGGGGAACTTTCTGTCACATTTTAGAAGGAAATACACCATATCTGAAGACTGTTACTGATTGCCTGCAGACATTTTGATTGATTTTACACATGCAATAACTATACAAAATGTTGTGTTTTTTTCTGGTTTTCGTGCAGAGATTGTGGTGCGGCAAACATAATTCCCAAGTCTCTAGTTGTGTGTGACAGACCATGTTACACCATCAAATTGACAAAGTTTTATAAAGAGAAGCCTTATTCACAATGAAAGACTGTGTCACGATCCATGCCCTGGTTACCTGGTTGTTTCAGTTTTCACACCATTTATCTTTTTTTCTGAATCTTTTTCTCTTTTTTCTCTTCTCCCGACCATGCTGGCTCACTCTGTTCATCTGGCCACACCCTCCACAGTTTCCTCTTGGCACACATGAGCACACACACTGACACTCACCAACCAGCCCAATTATGCACACCTGTTCACTCCCTCTTTGCTCTCTTATTCACTCACTCACTCATCTTTATTTCCTTTTCCCTCTCCCTATAGGCTAATGATCCCTTTTATGATCACCCATTAGTTTCAGTTTGTTCCTTTTTTGGTGTTTTTTCCTGTGTTTTCACCCACACTTTGCTCCTCTCCTTATATGGTCATTTCCTGTTTACACCCTCTCCCTGGTTCGTTCTGCTTCTTAACTCAACCTCATTCACCTGTCTTGTCCTGGAAACCTGCACTATTCCCCTGATGCATGAATCACTCCCAGCTGCAGTCCATTCTGTAATCACCACTTCCTTTATAACCTGCTTCACCTCACACTCTAGTTGCTGGTTTGTCTGCATACACTTCCTGTTGTTTTGCTCCTGCTACTCTAAATTGTTGTCTTGACCCTTGTTGATTTTTTATTATTATAATAAATAATCTAAGTTTTTGGAGTTGATTTAGTTTTTAGTCTGAGTTTTTGGACTTTAGTTTTTTGTTCCTAGGTTGTCTTTTTACTTACCTGTTGTCAGCTTCAGTCCCCAGTCTTCACTCGCCTGCTCTGTGCTCATCAGCTCCAGGTTACAGCTCTGCACTCTCTAGCTCTGCACGGTCCCAGTCATCTCACACCTCCATCTGGTTTCAGTCTCCGTCTCAGTCTCAGTCTCTGGTTTCAGGCTTGGGGGTTTCTGACCCCCAAGCCTCACTCACTCTGGTCCGGTTCCTACTCACCTGCTCCGTTCCTGGGTCCTGCTTCTGCTCACCTACTCATCCTGTTTCCTGCTTTACGCTGTCAAATTTTACAATAAACCTCTTAAACCTTCACTCTCCTAGCCTGGCTGCATTCTGGGTCCAAACAAAGTCACATACCCGTGACAGACTGCATACTTGAAAAATGGCTTTAATTCTTTTGCCCTCACAAAAAGGTTTTAAAAAAGACAACTGAAGAACATTTAGAGGTAAAGCTCACAGCATGACCTGTAGTGCTGCATCACTGTTTAGGATGAAGGTCTGTGTCAGGTGTTGATACGTCCTTGTCACCTTAAGTGGCAGATTTTCAGTCACTTAAAATTCCTCCCCACCCCCACAGCAGATGCAGTGTGTTTTAATGACATTGTCTGCTTCCCGTCAAGTCAGCTGGGGGCTGATATGAGGAAAGTCACCTGCGGAAGGACAGTGGAAAGAAAATGTCTTGAAGGGCAACACATGGGCTCTGCTGGGGTCTGACTTTAGTGTGAGTGCTAAATTACTGTACAAGGGAATCAGGGCTGAAGCACGCTGCATCATACTGACACCTAACTATAATATATAGGCTTTTTTCATTGGTGTGGTTTTTCTATAATATTAGCTCGTTGTTCTTTTAACTGGGCTCGTAGGAATTATTCCGTGACATGATTGAATGGTTTATGAAAACATCCAGGGGGAAATATAAAAATCTTTCCATCTCAGACATAAAAGGAGAAAATGTTGAGATTGGAAGGTTCTTAACTAGAAAATTGGCAAGAAAAACAGGAAGGCTTCGGGATGAATAGCATGTGTGTGTAGCTGTGTGCATAGATGCTTGCACATAGTGCCTACTTCACAATTCAGGTGTGCTTTGCTTGCTTAAACTCTGGTCAGCTTAATCTTCAATTCAAATGAATCCACTCCCCACAGGCATTTGCCTCACCCCTTTCTGTCATTTCTTTTTCTCTTTAATTTCCGTCTTGCTGGTCATTTTTCACACAGAATTTTCTACAGGATTGGAAAGTGCTTGCCAAAGTAGGGCAGAAATCCAGGCAGGAGGAATAACTAGATCAAGGGATGGTAGTGAGAATCCCCTATAGAAAAGAGCAGACATTTCTGTCTGTATTTGCAGTTCTCTGCATGTGAACCAATGGTTTTCCACACGCAAGTGACCTTATGCGGGCGTGACTGTGACTAAAGGTCGTACCGAGATAGTGCCTCTTGGTGGTCAAATTGTAGAACTGTTGAAGGTGAACCAATGAAGATGTTAGCATTGTCGCTTCACACCTAGAGGGACCTGGGTTTGAATCCACCATTTGGCCACGTACCTTTCTGTCTGAAGTTGGCACGTTCTCCCTGTGTATGTGTGGGTTTTCTCCAGGTCCTCCGATCTTCTCCCACAGTCCAAAGACATGCACTTGGGTTTATTGGTAACTCTGTATTACCTCTTGTGAATATGAATGGTTGTCTCTCTTTATATGTCAGCCAATGATAGATGGGCAACTTGTCCAGGGTGTTTGGATGATTTTTTTTCTCAGCTCTGAGGTTTATGAGGGTGAAACATATCCATAAAACTGCAGAAAGGAAAACCAAAACAATAAGCTGAAAGATAAAGGTTCTTACTGCTGAGAGAAATTGAGTCAGGTGATGATCCTTCAAGGGTTTGTCTCTATCAACACCCCCTTTCACAAACAAGGAGTTGTAAGAATTGTTGTTAACATAATATTGATTAATGTTGCTTTGAGGCAGAAAATTGCCTTAGGATGAAAATAAGCCGTTTGACTGTGTAGCAGTTATTTTATGTCATATAAAATGTGTTTAGTTGCAGCAGAAACAATATATAATGGTTCACTGCCCCATATAGCTTTATATAGAGCATTACATTATAATGGAATTTCCTTGCACCAAAACAGGTAAGACAAAGAAACCAAAAGAAGAAAGGCAGGCAGAAATTAGTCAGAGGAAGATATCACAATTTAGATGACCATGATGGAGAAAAGAAGAGCTCAATAAATATGAAAAGATTGACTTACAGCAGATATATTTCAGATAAATCCATCTGAAGATCAAATCTGATTTCTGATTTATTAGTAAATAAGATGAGAAAGAGGCAAATGGGCAAGCTCTCCGCTGCTGGGATTACAGCAGTCAATAGGTAGAGTTGTCTATCATCAGCATAACTCTAAACAATAAATTTATAATATATCCTATATATATAAAGTGTGCTGTTACTTCTGAAATTATCATAAAAATCTTAACAGCTGATTAGCATACAGCAAATGTTAAACCCTTGTTGTTGTTAAAGGTTAAATGCTCCATAAAATGCTCTTTATCAACTTGTTTTTATATACATTTAGATACCATGTTTGGTATTAGTGATTAAATGTTAGTAATTTGCACTTGCTTTTTGTAATTCTAATAAACATGATTATTTTTATATAGTTTATATATAAGTCCAAATGCTGTTTCATGACTTAATGTATCAGATCAATATCTGTTTTTTTGTTTTTTTTACTTTGAAACAGTTTATGTAATATCTACTGTAGATTCTTTGTATCGTCACAAGTCACATTTTCTCCTCTCTGCATTCTGGGCTAGTTCATGTTATGTGATATTCCAATAGTCTCTGGAACAGGTACAACAGTACACCAATCATTATAAACAATGTTCTGTATTTATAAGAAGCAATAAGATTCTTATGATCTGTCTGTGTTTGAATGACCTTTATTTCTTTCTGTGCTGTTTCCACCATGGCTGGAATGAGACTTATTAATAAATTCGCTGCATGAATCCATCAATCTAAAACATGTCAGATTTTTGCACCTACAGCAAAATTGCTCTCAGATTGTCAGTGGTGTCTATCTGTTTGATCTTTCTGACCTGACAAAGTTCAATAAATAGGAACAGAAACATCATGCTGAAAAAGAATAAGCCATTGGTGGTGTGGAAGTAGACCCTGCCTGAAGGAGTATTAACAATGAGACAAGCTTTGCCTTGCTTAGGATTTAATACTGCATTTTACTGGTTTAGAGATAATACTGGCACACTGTGTAGTTTGGCACAGTTTAACAGCATGTTCCTTAGGACAATGTAAAACTCTCAAGTACCATTCTGCTAAATAACGACTCCTTAACAGTCACTTCACCGTTTTAGTGTTTCACTTATTATGCTCAACTTGTCAAACATTTTTATCATAAAAGATAGTTCTTGTGCGCGACTGGATATTTAACTCACAGGAGACTTTCAAAGTTTCCTGAGTCATTTTCTATATAACTTGATTATAGAAACAAAGTTTCAGGCAAAAATGTAGAAAGCGATTAGAGGCAATTAGGGGACATCAGAAATGTACAAAATTATTTTGATTTTGCAAGTGATTGGATATTATTGAAGCTGTGATGGTGCTTACCATAAGTCATCACTTTACTCATTATGACCAATTAGTTATGTAATCAATGAAATCTGCCCAAATGTTTCTTTCAAGATTAAGATGGTACAACATATTTGATTTGGGCAGAGAGAATTTTAAATATCCATTCATTCTAAGACGAGAAGATGTTGATGATTGCTGTTGATGATTAATGTCTGCATCTAGAGACAGAAACAGTGCAGGTGTATAAAGTTCTCCCTACATACTAATTACTATTGCATGTTCAAGTGATGGAAATGATTCAGATAAATACACACTGTTCTAAAGCAATTAACAATTAAACAAAAGTTCCAAACATTTGTGACCACACATTGTTCTTAAGTAATCCAAAATGCTTTAAATAAATATATTAAATATAAATAAGCTATATTTGTGATGTTAGTCTATGTCTGCATGGTTGGTATGGGTGCATGGAGGTTAAGCACTCAGTTGGCAGGCCATGGGAAGAATATGAGAGGTCTGATTTATAGACTTGAGGCCAGTCTGGTCAGGCTGTAGTGACAAGGCCTCTGCTCCACTTTGATGTCCTGGAAGAAAAGGAAAAGCACGAGCAAACAGATCAAGAGAGAGCCAACTCTGAGGCCATCACAGGCAGCATGTAACTGAGTGAAGAGTAGAAGAGTTGTCATTGCGCTTTAAGATGCAACACATTACATAGCAACTGAACACAAATTCAACATTTTTCTATGGTGTTCAAATGACACCTTATCAGTACTTTTTTTGTTGTTGTTGTTTTTGTCAATCAGGACTTTTTTGTTTATTTATAAATGCTGACCATGTTAGTGGAGACAGGTTAGACCAGCTGTGACATGAAACTTGTTTAGGATATCTCTTGAGATTATTTTATACCCTTCCTGATGCAATCCTCCTGAATTTTGCACTAGGCTTGTGCATCTTTAAATGGTAAATGGTCTGCACTTGTATAGTGCTTATCTACCTCATGGGTACTCAAAGCGCTTTGACATTGCTTCCCTTTCACCCATACGCTCACACAAGCACCCACTTTCACACACTGATGGCAGAGCTGCTATGCAGCTGACCTGACTCATTAGGGAAAACTTGGGGTTCAGCGTCTTGCCCAAGGACACTTTGACATATTACTGGAGGAGCTGGTCTGGAGGAGCCTCGGTGGCTAGAAGACCAGGAGGGGTCAGGCTGCAAACCTGTTGGGGGGCCACCATTCTACCACTATGCTTCTGCCACCCCCTCCCTTTACGATATCTCTTAAAACATTTTTGTGATTTAAAAAATATATATATCATGTATATAACAACTCAGAAGCTCAGACAGACTCCCAAATATAATATGCAAAGTTAATTTTCCATCCACATTGACTAGATGAAAGCCATCTTTATTTTAAAACTACAGACACATGCTTGTTTGGACTCTACCCCACACCTAATTGTTCTCACCTATAAGACACTTTAATCAGTTTAAAATTATACTTTTTGCCACACACATTTCTGTAATAATTTGGGTAAGGCACATAATTGAGGTTGGCAGGAAGAATGCAGAACTGTAAACATTTAATCCTGAAGCAGTAAAATTTGAGTTTGAAAGTGCGTCAGTATAGACTTCTTCCATAATGTTTTAAACATGTGCTGTTCATTGAAAAGCCTGTCTTAACCAGAGGAGACAGAGCAGAAGAGCTGAGGGGGAACAGAAAGAGAAAGACTGAGTAAAAATATGTTTTTGCTATTCCTTTCATGCATAATCACTGAAGCAGTCTGTCTATACTGGAGAGCTTTATACTAGCTGCAGGACTGCCAACCTAGACTGTTTATGCTAGCAACGTATTAGTATTACAAATGTAACATTAAGCAGCTGCCCTCACAGTTCATCCAATTCTTATTAATAAATGAGCGATAAGGTTGCAGCTTTACGCATCTGGTTTGTGCATGTTTAGAAATCATATTCAGTAGACTTTATAACGCATGTTTGATTAAATATTTTCATATTTAGTCATAAAGCCTAAAGAAAACCCAGCACATGTTCATGTTAATGCAGTCAGAGCACTCTGCAGCTGTTTAATTAGCAATGGTTAGTCAGCACACACAGCATTTCAAATGAAACTGCAATCCAAGGTTACAAATATTCACATCTATCCCAAATTTAGTGGGCTAGTGGGAGTAATACACAGATGATTTTATAACTACATAGTGATTTCCATAATAGTGAGTGGATGACATGCCAGGTAATTTAGTGCCTGCCTCTCAGGTTAAATCAAATCAGATATACTGTTGCAAACACTACAAAAGCACCAGAGAGGCTGCAATGAATCCAGTTTCTTTATTTAATGTAATCTGTGTTTACAGTCATTACTTGATTGAGAAGGAGCTTGGTTTTTTGTATTAATGAAGTGTCACTTCTGAGGCACATATTAGCAACCATTAATCAGAAGCAATTTCATTTGGAAATGTAATAGCTATGAGCTTATCCAAAATTAACATGAAAATACGTTCAACAAGAATCTAACGTTAAGTTAACTGACCTTGACATGTTGGACTGAACATTTCTTTGGGTGTTTTATCTCTTTTATAATGATACTTATTTGTTCTTCCACTTAATTAGGTGTTTTGAGCACAATCTAGCCTTAGAGAACATCAAATTTGCAACAGCCTAATTTGCATGACAGGTATGGATAATTGGGCACAACATCGCAAGTGTATCAGTGAGGTGGTTTGTGTCATTGTCAGTAAATGTAAAAGCAGGATTTGAGTTTCTTCTCTGTCATTAGGATTATGGCCAAATGGATGGCCAACATTTTTGCTGCACAATTCACAGTGGGAGAGATTTGGCATAAGAGAAGGCTTAGAGACCTCAGTGATTGTGGAAGGAAGGAAAGACTCACCAGACATGACAGTCTGACGTAGATGATGTTCATTCTTTACACTAATGATGCTGACTGCTTAAGCTGCCCCATGACTATTGCAAGAATCTTACAATAATCTTTCATCCTCTTAAGAGCAGAGAAACTTTGCCTCAGAGACTTCTGAAGATAGATCACCATTCATAGGATGTGAGATTATCCAGCACAATTTAGCAAGGAGAAAGATTCTGAGGCACGTTGTTAAAAAGAAAAAATAAGAAGGCATTGACGTCCTTAGATCACCTTTCATAAGATATATATTGACTCACCTCTAGACAAAAAGAAAAATAGCATCAGAAGTGTTGGAGAACCTAATTAGTCTAATCTCACTAGCAAAATTATTTTCTTTAATATTTGATCCTTGGGATTTAGTCATATTTCAAGGTATTTAACTCCAATGTGTGTCAGTAAAGAGTGTGATTGTCTCTGCAAGGTAACATTAGTAAGAGCACATTTCTCTGTAGTAAGGCTGAGCCAGTTGTGCCAATGTAAATTCCTCTTTTCTAACTCCTGACAAGGCTGTTGATTACACATGCCATTCACATGATTCTCAGCTTCACGTTTGCTGCTCATTATACATTCAGGAGAATGGTTGAGTAGCAGTAGAGTAACCAGGTCCTGATGAATTCATGAGCAGCACTGAGAAAGTTAATTTTGATTGACTGATCCCGAATACACATACAGATTTTGATATTATATATTCAGGGGCAAGTCTAGAAATGTATTAATGGGGTGGCAGGACTGGGGCCCACACTCAAATAAGGACCAGACATTCAAACAGAACACAAGTGTCAACTATCAGGCAATCCACAGGAGGAAATAAAGCGCACACAGCAAGCAGTTGAAAAAAAACAGAACATGCAATTAAAACACAAATTAGAATACATTACCTACCACAAGACAAATATCTAACCAATCTAAAAACTGTAAATAAAAATGTCTGCTCTGTAAAACTTACACTCGAATTAAAATAATTAATAAACAGTAGTATAGTATTCACTGTAAGGGGTGCCAAATATGCAACGATGCATATTCTGATTTTAAATAATGAGGATAAATAGTTATATATAATCTGTAACAAAAATAGAAATAAACAGCTGAATGGATGTGACATCCGCACCGTGTGGGATGCGTCTGTCTAGTTGCATTACAAAATTGTTGTGTGGCAGAAATATGAATACACCTTGACACACAATCAAAATGGTCATTTATTCATTTTTATTAATAAAGATAATTACATATTTCAGCCTCAAATTTGTGCTGAAGGTTCTACAGTTGGTTATAATCATGAGCCAAATATCTATGACCTTCTGTCAGGGATAGCCAGTGATCAAAACCAGCCTCCTGTTATATTAGTTTGGGTTCCAGCACCAGTCTATTATGAACTACATGTGTGTAATTTAATATGAACTACAAAATACTGATAAGACAACACTTATATTAAGCGATGAATTAGGTTTAGGAATTTTTTATGCTGGTCAGATTGATTTGCATGCAGTAAGGAACAAAATAAAAACATGTGTTTGCCTTGCCAAAAGGACAGACACATTCAGTAACCAAAGCAGTGTGTTATTCTTTTGAAAAACAGCAGTAATGTTAGAAATGTGTTTTGTAAGGTCAAAGCAAGGAAGAAAAGCAAGGCTATCAGTGAAGAGGATGTATTGAATGTTTTTTATATAATTTATAAAATGCATCAAAATGTTGTACAATATTAAAATTCAGGAACATTAAGTTTGTGGTGAATCAGTTTTTATGCCCGAACCCATATGAAAATACATAATTCCTAAATATATAAAACAACTATTGTCCAGATTTTAATATAATATATGTAGAATTCTGAATAATTTCAAGCAACACTGGTTATTCAGACTCAAACTGAATTTGAATAGTGGAAGTTTTTGGCTATTGAGACTTGAATATAACTTACTTTAAATCATTCTTCAGATGTCAGAAGTGTAATAAACTCTCAAACTGGGAACACTTGGTTTTTCTGTGGTGGAAAGCAAAACAGTTTATTAGCCTTATCTCTGTTAAATTTGCACACCATGTAACAGCATAGGGAAATTAAAGCCCAGAATCCACCAGAGTTGGGCTTGGAAGGACTGGATTGTTCATTAATTACATTTTGTAATGAGTATTTCTGTTGAACATGATTATTACACTGGTGGGATAATGTCTGTTTATTTTATGGCAAAACAAGAGTATCCATCCCAGTCCTTTCCTAATGTCATTGGGTGGAACGTTTAATCAGGCTTTCGGGGTATTGAAAATAAGTTTTTCTTCTCCTTGAAACAAAGAGACCCAGGGAATATCTATTAGGCCCTTAATTGATTGCAAACTCACGGTCTGAGTCACATTTCAATCTTTCCAGCTTTCTCTCACTCACTCTGGCTCATCGGTGTATACAGTGGGTCATAACATGCATGGCTGTGGCTGGTTCTGTAGAGGGCAGAGAGCAATAAGTTAATCATTAGACCAAGAAGATTTGAGATTAGTCCAACGAGTTCACAAGGACACACACAAAATGAGGAGGTGCGGACATATGTTTCTGGATAAGAAAATGTCATATGGGCATTCATAGAGAAAAAACTGATACACAAACTACAATAGAACTGATATAAATATTGTGTATTCATTTCACTGGCTGTAAAAAATATTAAATTTAATTCTAGCTGCATTTTACGTAGATGTAGATATTGTGATTAGCCAATGAAAAGTAATTCATGCATCATGGGGGACAGAGATGAAGGCAAAAGAAAGATGTGAGGGCAGAAGCAATGAGAGAAAAATGCTGGCAGTGTTAAGGGACGAGGGTGACGGGAAGAGAGATGTAGGAGAGAAAGCAGGACTGAGAAAGGAGAAGAAGAGGATGAAGAAATAAAGGGCAAGAAATACAGAAAAGAGAGACAGTTATAATAAAACAATTCATTATTACATTAGTGAGCTATCCAGACATATAGGAGTTCAAATAAATGCTAAGGCTGTCTGTCTATTAATTGTAAGTAAGAATGGTGCTCACTTAATTTACAATTTTAAGTCAATGCTTTGTTAGCTGTACATTGTGAGAAATATACCAGTTTATTAAAAAAAAAAAAATGTTGAAATTGATGGTAGCAACACATCTCAAAAAAGTTGGGACAGAGGCAACAAAAGGCTGGAGAAGAAAATAACATGGAAGAGATAGAAGAATAGTTTGCTACTAATTATGTTAACTGCCAACAGGTCAGTAACATGAGTTGGTATTAAAAGATCATCTTTGAGAGTCAGAGTCCATAAGATGGAAAGGCCACCAGGTTCACCAATCTGTGAAAAGTTGCATCTACAAATTGTCAAATAATTTCAGAATAGTGCTTTTCAACATAAACTTGCAAAGACATTGAACATATCATCATCTACAGTACATAATATAATTAAAAGATTCAGAGAATGCGGAGAAATCTCCAGCTCAAAGGACGAGGCTGAAAAATCTATATTGGATTATTGAGCCTATAAATGGCACTGCATTAGTTAACATTAGTGAACAATAGTGATTGCACATCTGGAAAGGCACCATCAATCCTGAAAGATATATCCAGGTTTTGGAGCAGCATATGCTCTTATCCACTCAAAATCTTTTTCAGGGAAGGCTTATACATTTTAGCACCATGGCTTCATATTAGAAGTTCTGGTGCTGAACTGGCCTGCCTGCAGTCCTGACCTTTCACCAACTGAAAATATTTGGCACATCTTGAAACGTAAAATACGACAGAGAAGACCCAGGACTGCTGAGCAGTTGTAATCCTATATTAGGCCAGAATGGGACAACATTCCTCTCCCAAAACACCAACAACTAGTCTCCTCTGTTCCCAGATGTTTACAGGTTGTTGTTAAAAGAATTAGGGTGCTACACCGTGGTAAACATGGCCCTCTCCCAACTACATCTAGTACAATTTCTCATTTTAAACATTTGATATGCTTTCTAAGTTATATTGTGAAATAAAAATGTGTGTTTATAAGATTTGAAATATTGAAATTTGGGGTTGTAAATCCCTGTCAGATGTTTTTAAATGTTAAATTTAATAAATGAATACAATGTCCCTTGTAAAAGGAATATTTGATATTTTTTGTTTTAAATGTTGAAACTGTTAAAACTCTCTAATGTCCACAATATTGATTCAATACTAAATAAGCTAAAATTAAAGTTAAACTTTGGAAAACAACACATTTAAGTGATATATCAAGATATGTCATTACAAAATGCATATAAACATCAGCCTTATGAGGACTGAGTGTGATTTGATTAGCATAAGGCAACATAAGAAACAATCTCTCTAAATTCTGACTGATGCATGGAAAGAAAATGTGAAATCACCTTTCTCCAGCTGAGCTCCACAAAAACAAGTGAGAAATGTACAGAAAGAAATACTGGAACATATCTCTTTGCTGTAAATTTTAATAAAACTTCCATTCATTCCATGGATGAAAAATGTGTAAAACATGATAACTCAGTTAAAGAAAATATTCGGTTTTCTGAACCTTTAAGATTTGACCAGATAGTATCCCACTTGTAATCCATTAATTCACTCAAGAGTACCATCACCTGCACCTGTTCTTGCACAAAACAGGTGCGTTCACTATGAGAACAATAACAGAGGCGCCTGATCAAGCTGGGAAATATTTAAATAACTTATAAATAAAAGTTGGGAGATGTTTGGAATGCTTGGTCATGCAGGCAGGAAGTGTCAGTGATTTCATTTTCAGTCTGGAAGGCAGAGTGCTGATCTGTAGGTGTATTTCTGTTGACAAAATGAGCTAGAAATTTGTCACAGTTTATGTCACAATCAATACAGTCAGTGATGTCTTTATTTCCAGATGGCTGGGCTGGTGCCTTCAATCTCATTCTTTTATTTTTTGTTCATTCTTTCCATTTTTTTTTTACATCTGTTAAAAATAAATAAATGATTTAGTTGTTTGTTCATGTACAATGTACATGCCGAGTTATCAGTGAACTGATGTGCATAATCATAATTAAATATTAATTCCAATGAATACTACAGTGTGTTTTGCACACACTGAAATGTCTAAAAAAATAGACCTGTGTCTGTATTTTACACATCAAATTTTCTATTTAATATTTCCTGGTTGAAGTTGTTGGTGTGTGGATTCATAGCTTCTTTGTTAGTTATCTTATTACTTTCAGGGTCTTTGGATCATCATCATAGCCCACTGTAACAGCCAAGAGACAGCTGACAGACTTCCTGTCTATGCTTTTTGAAAGTACATGGAAACTACAGTCAGGCATAGGAACACAGGAAAACATGTAAACTCCACCTGTTTACCTGCGGCAGCCCATTTTCATTAAAAATACAAATCACAAGGTGATTTTGCTCACATTATGGCTCCCTGCAGGGCACAGCATCTCTGGCACTGAGAAATTGTGGGCTTTTCCTGTATAGTGGAGCAGTGGTGTACATGGTGATAGAAGTATGGCTCTCACAGGCCAGTGAACCAGCTCCAGGCGATAGGTGAAAGTCTTCTCAGTGATACCAGTATGAGCAGCATGACCAGCATGAGCTCTGCTACAAAGTGGTAGAGTTGCTTGTGCTTTGCTGATGATGTAGACATGGCCCTCCAGGAGCCAAGCTCCCCTGTGGGACTGGTGAGGAAACCTAGGGCTAGAGAGTGTGGCAGTTCTGCGAATCAAAAGAAATACAGATTTCTTTTTTTTTTCACATCTTACAAGCCCTCATGTTTATCCATGTTCCCAAGCTGGGAGTTACTACTGAACAGGTTAAAAAAGGCAAGATTCAATATTTCTTTGTCATTTCTATGTATGTATATAAAATAAAATCCAGTTTCTCCCATTGTGATAATACTAATTACAATAAATAGAACAAAAAAAAACCCCAAAACAAACAAACAAAGAATAGCTAAAAGTATCATTACCCCAAAAGTTCTGTTAAGAAGGGATAACCATGACCTGGATGACTGAGAATCTTCACAGACATAAAAGTATCATTATTTGGCGCTGTGGGCAAGTAGGAGGGGGCACAGTTCACTGATAATTCTGACAGCTTGTGGAAAAAAGCTGCTCAGCTTTCCACTAGATCTGACACATATGCTTCTTTACCAACTGTATGTTCCTGATGATCATAGTAGCTCTGCTGATTTCCTCCAAGAATGGAAGAGGGGCACATTCAGTGATCCTACTAGCTGTTCTCATATCCGCGTAAGCTGGTGATGTTCAGAAGCACTGCTGCTTCCAAACCAGGTAGATGAGTATCCCTTACAAAAAAGAAGTATATTTAAGTATACCCTTAATATTAAACTAAAATAAGCAAGTGTACTTTCAGTTTACTTTTTATGTACTTACCAGTGGTATACTAGACAAAGTTGTATTTAAGTATACTTTCTGTAAACTGACAAGTATATAAGTACATTACTTAAATATACTTGAAGAAATTTCAGGATACTTTTTTTTCATAAGGAATGCTTTCAAAGGCAGTAATGTGTCTGGTGGAGTTGGTCAAGTCACTGCTGAGCTTACTTCACAATTGCCAAGGCATTGGTGATGAAGGTCAGATTGTCAGCAGGTGCACACCTACTGTAGGAAACTTCACAATACTGACCTCCACAGTGGCACCATCAATGGGCAGTGGCTTGTGATAATGTCCTTTCTAAAGTCAATCACCAAATCCTTGACTTTGCCCATGAGTTTGTGAGATCTGCACCACTCAGTCAATTTATCCACCTCACTCCCACAGGCAGACTCATCATTGTCTGTAATGACACCCACCACTGTCGTATTGTCAGCAAACTTCATGATATGGTTGAAATTAAATCTGGCATTGCAGCGATAGGTGAGCAGAGTATACAACAGGGGACTTGGAAATTAATCTGTGTTTGCTCAAGAAAGCAGTTAAGCAAATTTATTTTAATTAAATAAGAGTTTGACATGTTTTTATGTATTTAAAAAAAATAGAGTTCTGAAAGCATGGACATTGTTTACCTATGTACAGCACATCAATAGTTCAAGTGGAGGTTTGCAGCTGCAATTATGGTGCATACAGATTAGACATGCATTAGTCTCTTAAATGTACATTTTGTCACACAAAATAATATTCACCAGACATTTTGTTAAACAGTTTTTCTCTTATATGAAATTTACACATAAAGAAACTGAGGACAGATTTTATGTTTTGATAGGAAGTGCAGTTCTGAATTCAATCACATTTTGAATATGATACACTTGTAATTCTGAAATACTATTTACATGACTTTTTACACCAAGGCCACTGACAGGTACACACCGCTGACTGCGATCAAACATGGCCTACCTCTTAGAGCCAGTTTACAGACTAAAAAGAATTTATTTCTCAGCTGAGGCAAGGTCAGAACACATTTGCAACAAGGGGTTACTTTGAAACTGGGGTTGAGTAGAACAAAGTCTGAGAGAGGCCTAGAGAATATCTACTGCAGCCAGTGAGTAAGTCTAATAAAAATCACTCACATGTATTAGTTTTCTCCTATTCTAGATCAAATCTATAACAGTGGAGCACTGGCCTCTGATGAAAGTCAGTAGAATATTTTCAACATCATCTTGTCCTTGCAAACAAATAAAACCTTACATGGGGTTTTGACTATCCACAATGCATAAAAGGGAATTAATATTTTCAGCATAAAGAAGTATTGTATTCAGGACTGGCATTTGAAGTGCATTATTTCTGCCACTAGTGGAGTTATTTAGATGCTTAAATGCCCCTGTGGCTTACTGCAGTGTATGTGGGGAAAAAAACAAGGCGACAAGTAAAAATCTGGATCCCATAACAGAAAGTACACAAAAGAAGACAACTACAACTTCACTTGCAGTGAAACATTTTCTGGAACATAAACATACATTTTCCAGGCAGAAAGTAAATTCCCCAAAGTGAAGCAATCTGGGTTCAGTGCTTTTGAAAAGAAAGTATTTTTAGAAAGATGAACCATTTTCCTCACATTATAAATTGACTTTTGATTGTGATTAATGTGTATCAGTCTAAGACAATACACACACAGTGTTAAATGTTGTTTAGTTTTATATTTTGTCTTAAGGCAACCTGTCTTTACTTGTCCAGGGTGTACCCCACCTCCCTTATGACAGCTGGGATAGGCACCAGCACACCCGTGACCCCTACAGGGACTAAGCGGTTCAGAAAATGGATGGATGGATGGATTTTGTCTCTGTGTATGCATACAATAGTGTATTGTGTGTCCTTTTAATTGCACTTCAAATTGACTACCCTTGAGGCAGGAAGTGAATAACTGTACCAAGTTGTTGTTGCCCGTGCTGTATGGACAGATGATAAGAAAACTGGCCACAAGGCACAGACCCAAGGCCCTTTACTAATTCTACGGTCCACAGAACCTCTAGACTGAAATAGAAAACACATCTTTAGTAGGTATTTCTGATTATTTATTTGTCTCCTTTGGTCATTATGAGTGTACTCATTCTCCTACTGATTACCTTTTGTCTTTCTTTGTTTGTCTTTTTGGTCATTCTGCATCATTTAACTTCTGTATGAAGGGCACAGGAGAGAGAGTTCGGGATGCCTGTGGGCATGTGCCTGATAGGAGTGCACAGTAATCTATTTATACATCTACCCTATTAGCAAGCAACATTTGTTGGACTCAAAGAAACTATTATTATTAGAGGTAGGCCTGATAGTTATCCATCCATGATGCACAGAACAATTTTGTTTGTTAAATGGCAAAAGGACACACAATTAGAAATAATTTCATTGTCTGCAGAAAAAGATGTTTAGTAAAATAATAATACCTATGCTCAAAAGAATACCTGTTGTTCCCTTTCAACCTTACATTGTAAAGTGCCTTGAGATGACTTGTGATGTGTTATAAATTAAATTAAACTCAACTGAATTATCTTACCGGACAGAAAGTTCCATATATGTACAGTAATCTTTCATAACCCCCTCTGTGCACCATTTGTACATCTACTATGTGCATACACAATTAAATTTGTAATGAGCAAACTGAAAAGCATTAGAGTGCCAACGTGTTTGCCAAAGTATTACAGAAATATTCAAGCTCATCCCAAAGCCATGTCATTATTTCTCACTCAAAAATAAATTTGGTTAGAAAAGAAATTATTTCTTTATCGTACACCATAACAATACCCAAGCCTAAACTCTTCTGTATTCAGTATTATTCAACGTAAACCAACTGTTTTATTTACACTCTAAAATAATGAGGCTACCAAATGAAAAGGTACATCCCAGCCTCATATCCCACTACACACCTGGAAGATGATTAAGTAATAGTAAAGTAACTGTACACACATCAAATCTCCTATACAGTGCTCTACCTGTCTTTTACAACTCGCGCTAGACTTAGCCACTTAGTATAATGCTCTGACACAGGAAGCATGCTTACTGGTTGCACACAAGCCGTGTTAATATCTAGTTCATACACGTTATAAGTGTGTCTGAAGTGTAATATTTTGCAGTTTGAATGGGCAGCACAGCGCTTCTGAGTATGTTCGCTACATCTAGTGTAACGGACAGCCCGGTTCAACTTTGTTCAATTGTTGAAGATTAAAAAAAAGCCTGAAAAGAGCAGCGCTGATCGTACATGGTATAACATGTAAAGAGAAACAGTATCGGTTGATCGTATTTTAGATTAACTCCACGGAAAGCGGCAAAAATGTCTAGATTTTCTACACTGCACCGCCTAACAAGTCTCGGTGAAACACCCCCGAGTATATACTCAAACGCACCCCGTAGTACGTCAAGGAAATGACGTCAACGCGCTGCAATTCAAACTCCAGGAAACGAAAGCGTTTGGTTTGGAAACCGTCTTGTCACAAGCGGACTGTTTTTTAATAGCATATCGTCTGTTCACTTTTCATGTGAGTGTTAAATATTTTGTGTTTATTTGTGCCAGTGATATGTGTGTTTGATATGTTTTCTTTCAAAGTGGGCAGCTTGCAATTAAGATAATGTTCTGTTAGTTTCTGCTAGCGAGTTAGTTGGTGTGAGTTTCCTTGTGTAGCGTTACTGGACTGACAAGTTTACTGCTGAATTATATGTTTAACTTAAATAAAAACTATGATAGTGATTAATGTATGGAAATTAAATCAGTGTAAACAAGCATTCTGTAAAAACAAATCATTTACAAAATAATTAACACTAATAACCTGTGAAACCTATTGGTCAATTCAGTATTAATATTCAGTGCCACATTTTATTTATTTATTTTTTTTACATTTTTACTTGTCTTGGTAACTATAGCTTTTAGAACAGAGATCATACTGTAAAATTCTTTCTCTCCAGACTATTCCCAGTTGTGTTGTCAACACCAGGAACGAAGCAATGACATCTAAAGGTGCCAAAGAGACCCTTGTCAGCAAGCTGGGTTTCAAATCCAGCAGCTCTGCCTCCAAAGCTGAGGCCGAGCTGGAGAAAGTCAGGAAGGAGAATGCTCAGTTGAAGAAAAAGATTGATGAACTAGCCAAACGACACATCAAATCACCCGATTCGGACAAAAGCAAACTGCTGGAGGTATTGTTTAAGTATTGTTTTATCAATTATGTTGAACTTAAGAATTATATGCGTCTGTCGTGCTAATGTGTTCTTGTGTTGTATATTTTAGAGGATTCTTTCCCTTGAGACACTTCGAGAGAAAAACAGCCAGCAGTTGATGGTTAAAGAGCAGGAACTGGAGTCTATGAGACAGCAGCTAACAGCCAAGGGAGGCGAGGTGTGTACATGTTAAGAACTACTGTGCTATTTACAGTAGACAATATATAATATTTGAGGACCCTGAAGCATAAGTTTTCTGCTTAAGGCATGGATATTGCCTACAATGTGATGTGGAGAGTGCCCCTCAAGATTGGTGGATATTTGTTGCACTCTTAACATTGTATTGGTGGCACATGTATCACTGGCAGACAACTGTCAGATGGAGGGGAGAAAAAAAATCATTTTACAATTCCACTGAGCTGCCACCAAAACAGTTGGGGGTTGGGGGGGTGGTAGCTTCTATCCCCCCTTGACAGCAGCTCAGTTAAGTGAAGTTTAGACAGCAAGCATACACAAACACATGGTTGTGTATGCTCTTCACTTCATATTTATAAATCAACAATCTTTTATTGTAGTGAGTCTGTATTAGCATTCATAACTTGTTACTGTTTATGACACTGCTGGAGAAATTGATGTTATCTATCTATGGTTCTTATCCTTGAGAAATATCTTCCTTTTGTTGCAGAAATCATTTTCTAATTTAGGGTAGTCATAATGGCATCGGGCTAAAACTTGGAGATGTACACTGTTAAATGTGATATCAGTTATTTATTTAGTAAGACATTGTGTTGTGTAATGTGATTTAATCACACTTGGCTCTTTCTCATTAACTTTCAACAGCTAAAGTGTTCAAACCAGAGTTGCTCAGCTGACATTGCTTGCAGCATATATGTCTTCTCCACATAATTGCTCGGAGAAGAACAAATAAATAATATTACTGTCTGTGCAACCACATAGAACGGGTTTTTTTAGGCTGCTCAGGTTATTGGTTATTTGATATTGTTGTGTATTTCAGGTAGTAGCATCACTGCAGGCCCAGCTAGACCAGCAGAGGAAGGAGGTAGAGCAGAAGGACGTGCTGTACCAGAACTTGTCGCAAGAGACAGAGAACTTGAAAAACAAGCTGGTCACTGTTTCTGCTCGCTGCCAGTCCCTGGAAACACAGGTCATGGTAGGTTGACCAACTTGTAGCCTCTATACCTGCCGAAATCAATATTCGGGAAAGTTGTTTCCTTTTTCACATTATTATGTAATTTGTACGCTAATAATTTAATCTATCAGATTAACCTGCTGGTACAGTTCAATGAAAGTGTGAAGTTATTGATGACTCACCCTAGGTTATTTTAAATATTTTTACTGCAGGCTGATGAGAACAAAATGCGGAATAAAAAACATTATGTATAGATTTGGCGTTTGTTATGATCAGTTGCAAGCGGACCTGTGATGCAGTAATTCATTTTAACAGACTCATTGTCTGTTGCACAAGTTGTTTGATCCACTAGGTGGCACTGTGTAACCTGATTGTTTTCCTCATCTCCTGAAATTGGCTTCTCTCTGGGTCAGGTTCACTATTGTATTGAAAGCTAAAGACACAGTAACACAACACATCATCTGTGTTAGAATTTTTTGTGGATCTGTAGCAGCCACCAAATTCTCACACTTTTATTCCTTATCAAAAGCAGCACTAATTCCCGGTCAGCCCTTTGATGCTTTAAACACCGCAGGACCAGACCGCACTCAGAGAACAGTCATCGGGATTCTCTTTGCAACTGTGCCAAAATCACAAACGAAGACATTGTAGACAAGTTTTATTTCCCCATAATGTAATTCTATATTGAAATCTTTTTTGGTCACACTTGTAGTTACTTGTCTCAGGTGAGCCAGAAGAACTAAACTAAGCAAAGTGGAGATTTTCACAACGAAGATGCAGAAGCAGTTTTCTTCTGTTTTCGTTGTTCAGAAAAAACATTAAAATGCTGCAAATACTGTAAATGTTTTTTTTTTTTATCATATTGCTGAAGGTTGGAAAGTAAATAGGAATACTTGTAGACAAATAATCTTGATATCACTTAGCTTCTTTCGAGTCTCATTGCGAGAGGATTTCTTTTATATTTACATTTGTATTTATGATAAATTTTCAGGAATGCTCTGCACTCCGCACGCACTTTGTTTAGCTTTTTGCAGCATATTGGACGTATGTTTAACTTTATCTGGCAAAAGTTGACAAGTTGGTGATGCTTGTCTGGTTGTGTAAGAGTTCACAGAGCCTTAGCACAGAGATGATCTTTTAGATGCCTACTGTTGTGACAGTACTGTGAAGGATTTTCTTGAGCTTAGGCTTTGAGTGGCATCAGACTTGTAGACCTGTGACAGAATTATGAGATGACTGTCTTTTAGGGATGATACCAATACTCTAGGGCTGCTGCTCCACATTTGTGTGGACAAATCTCTAAAAACAGTAGCTCATAGACTGACCACTTGCTCTAGTGTTTTCTTGCATTATTAAAACAAATAAAAAGATGAATATTTCAAACCAGCAAACCTACCAGTGACTTTAAGCCTGTGAAAACCCAACTGCTTTTAGAAAAGTTACCCAGAAAACCGACGACAAACAGACAAGACCATGAACATGATGTACTTTAAAAGGACTGAGTCCATGCGTTTTGTTTAGTTTTTTTTGTTTTTTTTGTCATTTCCCCCATAGTGATGTCTAAACAATTCCTGAACTGTCATGTGGAATGTAATGTAATGACTTCATTTCTGTCTACAATTTGACTTTTTTGTTTGTTTGCTTGTTTGCTTGTTTGTTTTTTGTTGTTGTTTTGTTTATGTATGAACTTTGCAATAGTTCAGACTGTCTAATTCAATTAAATCCTACTTCTGTATTTAATCTAAATCAGTGTAACTGAAAATACAAGTTTATGAAGATATCACTTTTAAATTATGGGTTTTAATTTAAAATTAAATCTGGTCTGAAGTGACTAAATAGCAATAGGTTTATTTTTAAAATGTGTTTTTGTCTCTGCAGAATGGACAGGTACCTCCTGCAGAGTTGGCACTGGTGCAAGATCAACTGAGAGACGTGAGTGTAGTAAATTACTTATTCTGTTTGTTCGTAATTTACTTGCTTCCCACTGTTCTAATGAAAATTATTTTTGTACCATCTCTTTGTTGCCCAATGGCCATATACTTGATTCCAATACACTTTCTTTATGGCCAGATGAATAAAATAATTATCTTCATCATTTAGTATTACTTAAATATCTAGGACCAATTAGTACTATCAACAAAGGACATGATGGCTTTTAGTATTTTGGAGAGAATAACACATTACTTACTTATTCGCTTAATGTAATTAAAAGCAGTCTTCCTTATATAGTTTTTAGGAAAACCCAGCTAAACCAACACTTATCCCTGGTATACACAATTACACAGAGGATTTAATTTTCTTGATTATCCTTCGATTTGAATAGTAATTTCTAATAATGATAAATAATGAATACACAGATTGCAACATCAGTGTAGAGTTTGTGCTTCTCACCACCAGGCTCTTGAAAAGAACCAGCAGTGGCTGGTGTATGACCAGCAGAGAGAGGCCTACGTCCAGTCCATCCTTGCCCGTATGAAGGAGCTGGAGAATCAAACTCAGGCAAAACAAGAGCAAACCAAACAAGAGGCTGGTGCAGATGGTGAGAAATGGAGGGACTGAATTAGCAACTTCTAATATTCACAACATTTTAATTACATACAGCAGTCAGCAGTCAAAATGTATTAGTTTTGCAATAGAAGCCCACAGTTAGCTTCTTAATTTGCTTATTAACAGTTTCTATTTCAGCTCCAGCCAAATTAGCAGCTCCAGAAAATGATGCTCAGCTGAAGAGTCAGCACAACAAGTTGATGATGGGGGTGCAGAAGGACCTAGAGAGCCAAAAAGATCAGGTCGCCAAAACCCAGCGTGAGCTCAAAGTGCAGAGGGAAGAGGTAAATGAAGCAAGATTTAATTTAATTTATATTAACTTAATTCAACTGAGTTCTTTCCCTGGGTCTAATGGTTCATATTTCTGTCTAATAGAGATTCGAATTAGTTCTTAGTTTCTACTGTTTGAGTCCAGTGCTGATCACATCTGTAAAATCATTCAGCTTCCTGATTAAATTAATATTTATTAACATTCACCAAATTATGTAGCACTGAATCTCCATGCATTTGGGCTAACCACATTATATAGCCACATTACTTTGATTCGCACATCTTTATAATTGATCTTTAGAACTCTATTAGAGGAATGAGCAGACACAACACAGCTGTGTGTTTTCCTTTTGCTCTGCAGACCTTAAAAGCTCAGGCTGAGCTGCAGTTTCAAAAAGAGCAGGTCACCAGGCTCCAGGAGGAAATTTCAGTGCTGCAGGCGAGGTATGAGGACAAGTGCAGCGAGCTGTCTTCCTTTCTAAGGAAATATGAAGAGAAGAGCAAAGAATTGGAAGAGGCCAAGGCCAAGCTGCAAGAAGAGCGTCTCAGCAACAGGTAAAACAAAACCTTGTCGAAAACAAACAGAGGCGGCACTTACATTTACATATTATCAAAGTTTAAATGGTAAATATATCAAGTGTGAAGAGAGGCTGAATTGACTGGGGCATTTATCTTTAGATAGATCAGTATTTTGCTTTTCTCAATTGGTCCACAACTCATATCAACAATAATGGAAGCCTTTACCTGCGTTGGCTGCTAGGCTAATGTACACAGTGGAGAAACTGAGGAACCCTTTAGTAACATGTTAACAATAACAGCCATTAATATATTTTAATAGATATTTTTCCCAAGTTGAGTAATAGAGAAATAAACAGAATTAATTGTAATATGTGTGTGGATTATATAAACACTGTATCCAGACATGCAGTGTGTGAGGAGAGAAAGGTGTCTCAGCGGGCTGACAGGATGAGAGTGGAACTGGACAATATGGAGATCAGACTGGAGGAAGAAAGGAAGAGATCCGCTGAACTTCTGCTGCAGGTAATACCTTCATTCACTTCTGTTATTTGCAGTTATTCTTTGCTGATACCTACATACTGTATTTCTTTAAATTTATACACTAATGTTGTAGCATAAATGAAGCTTCAAATAAAGCCTACATTTAAAGATCAGGAAATATAACAACTCATCCGTTACCAGTTACGTTTTGCAGATACATGAGAAAAATCATGTAAAATCATGTGCCAAGTTTCTTTAATTTCAAAATGATTAAATATTGCTGTGTGTTCTACTGAGTATTTGTCCTTCACAGGTGAACATGCTGCAGAAATCTCTTGTGAGCCAAAATGAAGACCAGAGAAGGATCGCAGCTCTGGAGCAGCAGGTAGCACTTTGCATGCATTTTATAGAAAATGGTCTAGCAGTTAAGGGAACGAAAAAATCTTTATCCAACAGTGCAAAATTGTCACCCTTCAAGCCGCTTTTCACTGTATCTTTTTAATTAGGTTTGTGCTGTGAAAAGAAGTGCTATGTGTGTTTGCCTGTCTCTCTGTCTCTCTCACAGCCCTGTCAGCTCTGAAAACAACAAAAAAGCCAGGGAACAGTCTCATTCTGAATAACTAAGAAACCTGGTTTATCTGAGTAACCTGGTTACTTAAGTGCATGTAAATGCAAAGTCAGTGTTATGTACTTTTAGGTGTTTGTAATTACTTCCTTAAATCCATACTAATTCTGCTCGTTCAATTTAAGTACAATTAATTCTTGGCTCTCTCCTTCTGATGCATTTCTGCTTCTTCCAGATTCAGCTCTCTGCTAAGGACTTTGAGAATGAAAAGATGGATCGTCAGAGCATGCAGCATCAGCTACACAAGGTGCTGAAGGAGCTTCGCAAGGCGCGTGATCAGATTGCTAACCTCGAGTCTGCTGTAAGTGTTTTTGTACATCATAACCTCATGTTCAGTCTTAATTCTTTAAGAAATGCAAACTCAGTCAGTTACATTTATCTCACTTATACTTTGTCTGAACTTATGCTGAGAATGAATGTAAGAAAATGTTTTGTGTTTCAGAAACAGTCCAGTGCCCGTTTTTCAGAGCCCAGTTCCTACAATAATATTGAATTTGAGCATCTTACTATCAGTGGCCCAACATCCCCATCAAAAGTCATCAACCTCTTGGATGAAAGTTTCTTGGAGTGCCCAAAGTGTCATGCCCCCTATCCTACCAGCCGCCACAGGGAGCTCCTGGCACACATTGATTACTGCTTTGCCTAACTTAGCACAGTGTCGAGATCAGTGGTTTCCAGCCTCAATGTCAGGACCTCTTTTCACCCAAGAGCAGCAAGAAGGAAAAAAACTGTTTTGCTCCATTGGAAAAATCAATTTGGTTAACCAGGTCTTAAAAAGGTGCAGTCTGTGACAATGTGTTAGGCATTGCTTCCTTTTTAATGGGTCACAAAACAACAAGGTTTGGAAACACTGGACTAGATCATAAAATCCATTCAGAAAATGGTGAAATCTGAAAGCTAAGAACAAGCATAGCTTTGTTTATGTTGCAATTTTTTAAACAATGTTTCCACGGCACTCAAATGCAAAGCTTCTTACATGTTTGCTAGCCCATTTTTATTGCATGCAACAGCTGATTGAACCTCTGAGCCCTTAAAATACAACTACTGCTGTCATATCATCACTGGATAGAAACTGATAACACGTTGAGTAATAGAGACATAGACTGTTCCAAGCATTGTAGTGTGCAGTACACATTTAAAATAAATGAAATAGATTTTAAATTCCTCACAGCAGCATCCAATTTTACACAAAAGGGATTTAAGGGACATTCTGGGATAATATATTACGTTCTTCTTGAACAAAATCACCATGTATCCGCTCTGTTTTACTATATCTGTGCTTCAGTATAGTCATATGTTTTTGGTTTTTGTTTGATTGTTTTGTGTGTATTTTGATCAAATTATTTATTGTTGGGTTTTTATAAGTGCGCTACTGTCTCTTTAGATATTGAAAGATTTTATTTTCCTTCGTGATAAGTATGTATTATGGCACAAAACTGTCTTTATTTAGTATAAAAGTTTACGAACCAGCCTAATGTGTTCTATTGATAAACCAGCTGTAAACACACTCCTAGTTTCAGTAATCAATGCATTCTTTGGTTTTGTGTAACATTTTCCTCAGGACTTGTAATATTGATTGTATTTTTGTGTTCTGAAGAAAGATAAATTATCCATAACCATCAATGATCATTTGCTATTTTGACAGTATTGACGTGAAGGACAATAAGAGAGAATTAGTCATAATTGTGAGCAAAAGTGCCCTAATTTGCCTGCCATTGGTTTCTATACTATAGCTGTGTTTCTCCATTTAGTGTGTTGGATAAAACTCACTTCACCATATGGCTGTAACCATAACCAAGATCTTTCTGTAAGCTTAGCCACATAGTGGAGTTTAGTTGGTCAATTGGTGTCAGGTTGTCTATGTGTTCTTTGCTGTTTGAGTGAAGCTCACTTCTATCTCCACCTTGACTTTTCAAGACATCAGCCCTGTAAAGCTGGAATGAGATTGCATGAGTTAATTCCTTGTACTAAACTATTTAAGGCAGGGGATTAGTAAAGGTCCTCTCAGCAGGGGAAAAGTGGTTAAGGTGCCTTTATTCCTACAGCCAATGTGACTAGATAGGCTTAGACATAGTCACTGGTATACTTTCATCTTTTCGAGCGTTTTTATTTAGGCTGTGTGTCTTAGAATTTATTTGTAGAGAATCAGTATCTTGACCAACTATAGTCCATTTTGCAGGTTAAAGTAGTTTCATTCTAATCATGTACGCCAAAGTTGTTTTTTCATGTCCTGTACTGTACAAAAATGTGCAATAAAGATATAAATCTTTCAATTCAATAGTTCTTTTTATACTTTTGTGTATTTAGAGGCCACTGGTGCCACCTTTGCTCAGTTACTAAGAACAAATGTGTTAAACTTAGAAAAAAATCACGTTGACATTGCACTCATTTCGATTAATGTGGTCTGTTTTCAACATACCTTAGGCTATGATCAAGTGTGAAAGTGATGAGTGCTGGGATGAAGCGTGATGGCGTTGATCTTGCAGCTCTTGGCTTTGCATGGTTCACTTTAAATTGATAATAAAAGGATTAGGCTTCATTGATGTGTTCCATTTACGATCTAATTGATGTAACATCTCGATGCCCCTCTCTAGAATTAATCTTTTGTTTAATCTACAAAGTCATGAGTTATTCATGGAGAAAAGATTTTGTCAATATCTATAATCCCTTGGTTTCTGTTAGATTTGGTAATGCTAAGCAATTAGCTATTTAAAAAAATAAAAAAAGGAAGTCCATGGTGTGATGTACTTACTTAGTAATCATACTCCCTCTGAGGTGGACCAATTTTATTTCCCCTCAATAGTTGTTGAGTAATCTTCATGGCGTTATTAGAGTAAAACTCAAGACATCATCAAAGTCAGTAGGTTTCATCCTCTAGGGACAAATATTGTCATAAATTCACGACATCCAGCAGACAGTTCCCTGAAAACCTAGCCTCGAAAAATGTGACAGAATCTGATGGGTCAGTAAGTTTGGTGTGATATGTCCCACTGGGAGGACCTGCCAGAATTAAAACCTGTTTGAGGTCGGGTGGAGCCTCTTTCTCTCTTTATTTTACTAATAGTATTTAAACCTAACCCTATCACCTACATGTTTACTTTTACTTAGACACAGTGATGAACAGCAACATATAGTTAAAACAAAATTATGCTCATTTCACTATAGGCTGCTCCCTCATTACGCACCAATTTTTTGACAGTGTGTTTGTGCAAACTGCGTGTATGTGGTTTAAATATCATGAAATAGTTATTTGCCATCAAGGAATACAGATAAGTGGTCAAAATGTAAACAGTTCCACACAGTATGAAGGTTTTATTTCAAAAACTGGATGAATATGTATACATCATACAATCGAGAAACAACTGCTACTTGTATGCCTGTATAGCACGTTGCTTCATATGAGTACCTGTATTTATTAACAATATCTATTTTTGTGCTACAAGATACTGTGCTGTCTTCAGTGTAAAAGCAAATCCACTGAAATGTGAATCTGGGTTTTTAGTAAACATTGTGGTTTCACTTCACATCTGCTGTTTTGAGGAAAGCTGTTTCATGCAAAAGTACATGTGACAGATGTTGAAAGTAAGACTAATTTTTTTAAAGGCCCAGAATCTCCTTTACTAAAGGAGCAATTTGGGAATTAACATCACCCTCACCTTACCTTTCATTCACAGTTAAGTATACAGTATACAGTAATTGTAAAGTTTATTTTTAAAGAAGAATGTTAACATAGACACAGACAGTACAGGAGACTAAGAAGAAATGAGAACTCTAGTGGGATTCAGTCCAAGGCCAGCAGGGGTGCATGAACTCCCAATGGTGAGCGAATCAGAAAAGTGTCACTGTGTGTTAAGAAATCCATTGTTCGGGCAGAAATCTGCAGAGGAAAGAAGACACATTCTGCTTACTACAGATTTGCACAAAAGCTTGAAAACACAAACATGTATAAGTGTGATAAACATTGTTCCTCATAGTTCAGTAATCACAAGGACCTACATAACTCACTTCAGTCAATTATTCACTTGCTCTTTAACCTTATTGAATGATGGATCAATATATCATTATACAAACAAATGAGCACTCAGGTGAACTCAACTCACTGGTGTGTGCAACCCTTCTGTATTTGCCGAGCAGACAGACATCCACTTTCTTTTGGGTGACGATGGCCTGGTCTTCTGGCCTCAGACCATCTGGGTGGCGGGAGAATATTAGGGAGTAGCTGTCGAGGCAGGTGCCATCACTGTCTTGCAGTCTGCAGGAGTAGTGGACGGCGTAGTTGTCGTAGTCTGTGTCGATCACCCAGTGGTCATCATCTGACAGCAGACAGGAGAAGAGTATTAGAGGGAGTTTTTTTTTTTTTTTACCAAATAATCCTTTAAAAGTACAATGTGTAAAATTTGAAAGATCTAGCAATTTACTGGTGAGATTACAGAATGCAAAGACTCTAAAACCGCATTAAATCGTTGTATGTTGAGTAATGAGGTTCCCCTAGCCAGCTATATATTTAGAC
>OMLM01007860.1:77398-93974 GCA_900302695.1 Helostoma temminkii
TATATATTTAGACACTGGACTTCGTTCATCTGTCTAGAATGTAAGATTGTATGACATATTTTCAAAGTAAGATAGCAAATATTATTGTAACTCCATTCCTTTTCTGGAGTATGTTTGGTTTGTCCATTGTGGGCTACTGTAGAAACATGGCAGTGCAGCATGGAAGCCCCCTTAAAAGTGACTCTGCTCCATATGAGGATATAAAATGGCCCAGTCATTATGCACACTATATTCCATAGGGCCCTGTAAATCCTACATACTGCACTTTTACAAATTGACATTTCAAACAGATAAATATGTGTACATGTATATATAGAAGTTAACTTAAAACAAATTGCATCTTGCCTTCTCTGCTATTATAGTGACATTTTAGAGATAACATGCTATGTTTGATATTGTTATGAGCTTCAAAGTCTAAACATTAAAGTGCAGTTACTTACAACACTGGCTTTAATGTAATGTCAGATTTATTCCAATTATTGGAATAATAATAATTATCCATTATTTAATTTTGACCCTTTAGCATTTGGTTGACTGAAAGGTAAAGTAATAAACTTTTAAATTAAAATCTGATTTTTCAAATCCTATTAGTGTTGTGTAAAGGTTCCATAACTCACTTCCAGACTGCAGGTAGGATGCAATTCCCCAATACTTCATTCTGAACTTGGCAGGATCATCAGTGTCCTCAAAGGTGCCAAACATTTCAGCACACAGTTCCCAATTGCTAAACATCAACGGTAGAGTAGGTCATTATAAAATAAGTGAAATAAAATGGAAGACAGGAACCACATTAAGTTAAGCACAGGACATGTATCTCAGTGACTCACTTGAGGATGTTAACTCTGCCGACTGCTTTGGCGGTCATTTTGCCATCCTCTTCAATGGTGAACTGGGCCACGATGTTGTCAATTAGGAACAAACCTTCTGGGTCCTTCTTGCCAACAGCATACCATGTCCCTGCATACTGTAAAACAGCAGTCAATGTGTAAGGTCGCTTCACACATCAAATCAAATTAATATTACATGGTGCTTCATACTGGGAGCATTCCTATCCATTTCTAATCAAAAAGGTACTATATTATTAAAGCATATATATACGGAAAATATGATCACAGAGCTTAATAAATCTCTTTATACTTCAGACTCACCCTTGTTTTGTCAAAGTTCTGCATGGTCTGGATGTTGGCCACCTGGCAGTCCTGTGCCCAGGACAAAGCCAGGAGACTGAGGGCCACAATGCAGCGCAGCATTCTACCGCAGAGGAACGAAAAACCTAAAACAAAGGAAAAGAGTTTTGGATGGACAGTTTGAGAAATGGGACAGTGACAAAGACAAAACCAAACACATTTATCACCCATATTACCAATTAGTTTTCATTCAATTTGAGTAAAGTGAAGTGTATTTAATTCCATTATGTTTTCCTATATTTCCCTACATTCAAAATCCTATTCCAAAATGTAGTCAAGTTAAAAAATTCCAAAATATCTTTTTTTATCTTAAAACAACCAATAATTTACTTTAAAAGCAAAAACAAGTTCATTGTCAAACCATACCTGGTTGCACAAAAATACAAAGCAGATCCCAGAGAGTTTCTGGTTTTCTGTCAGGTTTTGGCCTTATATACTGTTGACTACTATTGCATAATGTCTTCTGGAAACCTGAACCTCCCATGCTCTTCCCACAGCTTGCCTTCCATTGGACAAACATTTGCATAACTGCAGGCCCCAGTCCTATTGATTTGTGTGTTCTGCACATTTGGCCAACTACCCCTTCCATATGCCCCACAAAAATATGTTTTCCTTTCAGACCTGCTGAGGCTTTCTCTGTCTTATCAAAGCAAACACTAGAAAAGCCAAGAAATCCATCTGGAACCAACTATACAATGCATGTGTAGCTGCAAACACACCCCCCAACATAGGCACAATGTCTGAGGTAGTAGGTGTACTCTTTGTCACAGATTTTTAAAAGGGCATTTTAACATATATCTCAGTGGGATGCTTTTGTGTGCACCCTTTTTTTCAGCTGTCTCAGTTTTCTAATTAGCTAAAGAAATACAAGTCCCAGCAGCATCGGTGTTATTGTATTAATTTTTGAACTGATAATGCTAGACTCTTTCACAGCTCTCCAGACAGTGTTTGTATGAAGACATAGAGTGGTCAAGTCCACTCTCAACACAAAATAATCAATATGAAAGAGAGGTGAACAGGAGGGGGTAGGATCCACATCGTTAGATCTTGTGACCTACATCAGTGAACTCTATCCCAGTATCTTTGCTTCCAAAGAACTGTCATCATTTAAGGGGTCAACATGTGATTGACTGAAAACATGCTGTTTTATACCAGGGACTTTGCTTGTACCTTCTTTTTTTTTGCTGCTCCAGGTTTATACAGTTAAGATGCACATCATTCACGGTGCAAGCTCAAACATCTCTTCATCTGGGTTAAATCTACTGTGACAAAATTTAAGAAATTACAATGTGCTGTTGTTTTGCACAGTGATCATGTAACTATTCCTTTGGGGGCGTGGAATAAAAGAGCAGAGACAAACATCTGCAGATTGCATAACCAAAGCCCAGGCCACTCGTAACTGTGCAATCATCCATTTTGATTTAAAATAAAAGCGGCTAAAATTGGAAACTGCAACATTTCATAATCATGAAGACTGGCCAAGAAACTATATATGTTACACATATACTGCATAGTGTAATGCATATACATGTTTTTGTGTGCATTTTCATTTTGGACAGCATATGGTAAATGGTAATGTCTTAATGCTTAAAACAGGGGTTTGTTTCTTGTTCTCATGGAGTGTAGTAACTTATAATAAGCAATTTGACGTTTCAAATGATCCTGTGCAAAAATGAGTAAAGACTTCAGGACTATAGTAAATACACTGCCTCCATTTGAGCTTTGGAGTTTTGCACTAGGTACCAGCACAACGTAGAAGTTGTATTTTTAGCAGGGTTTGGGCCACCCACAAACATAATGCAATCCAATCCAACACCAACACCACTACCTATGACCTAAAGACTGTCAGCAAGCTTCACAAACAATATTTTTTGGAACACAAATGTAGTGGATGTAAATAGTTTACTCTACCATTCACATGTTTGGGGCCATTTAGAAATGTCATTGTTTTCCATTAAAATATTTATGTGTTCAGCTGTACTAATACACATGTGATTGCAAAGTCACCAGCCAGTAGCCATTTAATATTATAAACATACATTAGAAACACAACATGCCTTTGGAACAATGGACAATAGTCATTCAGAACAGTAGCAACTCTGTTGAAAATGTTTTCTTTGTCTAAGTGATCTCATTTTTAAAAAACACAAAATCCACTGTCTCAGGCCTTAAAGCAAGACTATGCAAAACGAAATATTAAAACTTCACTCAGGAAGAAAATGCTCATTTCAGAACCCTCGGGGGTTTTACCTCTACAGTCCCATGTGGTCTGGTTTGAGCAGTGGCCTGTGGTGGCTGCTGTTTTTGACAAATTTTTACAAATCCTGCTGTGTCAATGACATTACTGAATCAGTTTGAAGACATGCAGTTTTCTGTGTGGTACAAAATGTAGTCATATCATGACTGCACGTAGAAACACATAGTGTCGATTTAATAAATACTCAAAAACTAATTACATTTTTTTAAATAATACATAAAACTTTAATACAATAACTAAAAATACATTTAAATATTATTGAGCTCATATTCATTGTTCATATTTCTTTAGCATCTTTATTTTCCTTAATTGCCTTACTGCTGTCATCCTTTCGCACACTAACATCCAGCCATGTTCTCCCTCTGTAAAATCAGCTGCTCCAATTTATTTCCAAAAGGCCTCACAACCACACTCCTTCTTGTGGCTGTTCCTTGATAAGCTTGTCTTAATCCCCACAGCAAAAATAGTGGGGAGCTCCTTGTCTTGCCAGCCTGCCAGCAACTAACCAGACAGTGCATTCAGTTAATAATAGCCAGTCATCTTTGTTTAGGGCCTTGTTCTCAGACCTACAAGTCCCACTAATTGGCTAATATCCAGTTTTAGGACTGATACCTCCATGATAATGGTGATTTCATTAGAGCACTCAGGTAGGCTACCTTTATGCCTATGAAGCCAATCACTGTCAGTGGCTGACACTATTTAGGTACAACAACAAGGACAGAACAGCATTAATACCTAATGCTGGGTTTGCCCACTTGGAGATTATTGTGAACACGTAAAACAGTGGATTGGCACACTGGCCACTGGTGAGAGACCAGTAACTATCTTAAAAGAGACTGGTGCTTGTGTAACTGTGTTTAGTGATTACTGAAGTCCTGCAGATGAAGACAATTAAGCCTCCACAGCTCAACTGAGCTAAAGCCACCAATGGCTGTACATTATGAGGTTGTATGTTAGAACTGGGACACCGTGTTCCTGCATTGTTGTTTCAGTCCTGGGGATTTGGGACCTCCAGCTTTCAACCACAGCTGTCTCTCTTTATTCTTTACCTTTCCACGTCCTGATCACATCCTCCTCTCATGGTGTTCACGAACCCAATCTGGCATTTGATCTGACAACAGTCTCACTCTCTCCTGTGTCCTCCCTCAGCCGAGGGTGGATTGCCCGATATAAAATGATCAGCGTTGGGATTTGCGGGTTAAGGACGCTTAAAGTAAGGGTTTTAATGCCGTGACGTCACATTAATTAGCGGCCACTTTGATCCTTTCAGCCTCTAAGCCGCATTCTGTCCTATTCTGTCTGTCGGAGGACACGGGACTGCCTCCGGGACCGTAGAGGAGAATGAACGGCCGCACTCACGGATGCTACTGATCCACCCAGCCCTGCAGGCCACCGTGCAGCTCCCCTTCTCCGCATTGATTATTTTCCCACAGGTGATGCTTCTGTGAAAAGACGACAGGAATACAAAACTACACAAGTTCAAAATGGCAGACAAGGATAGCGTGGAGAAATACCTGGAGAACAATCCGCAGTTCGCCAAAGAATACTTTGATAAGAAGTTGCGCGCCGAAGCTCTGACCGCCGCCTTTTCCGCGTCTCTCGACATCAAAGACACCGCTTCCTTCAAGGATGTTAACTCTGTGCAAGAAGCCGCCATCATCTTCGAGCTGGTCCGGGAGATGCAGAACCCGGACTGCATGGAGAAGTCCGTTCACAAAGTGTTGCAGAGAGTTGCCCTGATCCTACAGGCCGACAGGGTCAGTTTTTACTTATGCCGGGCCAGAAACGGAATACCTGAGCTCGCCACTTGTCTCTTTGACGTGACTCCAACTTCCAAATACGAGGCAAACTTAGTCTCCCCACAGACGGAAATTGTGTTCCCTCTGGACATGGGTATTGTGGGCTTCACCGCAAACTCCAAAAAGCCGCAAAATATCCCTGACGTCTCAAAGGTGAGAAGTGATGATGCGGTGGTGCAGAGCCCTGCACCAGGTGACCCGCATTTGTAACGGGTAGAAAACTACTTGTATGATCTGGTAGATGAGTGCACAGGTGAAATAAATAAACAGGCGGCAGGTCTATTTATCCAGTGTAACTACCAGTCTGTAACTCACAGCAAAGGGCGATGATTGTGTCATTTTACATCACATAGTAACTGGAGTTTTGAACAGCTGAATGCTACAAGTCCTATCTGGGTTTATGGACAGGGATCAGAGAAGTGCGGGAAAGTGGTTGTGTCCGCTGCAAAGCTTTGCGGGTGATGTTCTCTGTAGAAGAGAAAACTTGAGCGTGTTACCTGGAGGCCTACAGTCACCCACAGCTTCTTCATCTTCACAGTTATGAGGCAGATGAAGCGACTCTCAGGCTGCAACAGGCTACTTGATGTTATTCATGGTGCATCCGCATTATTTTGTATCTTATACATGATAAGGCGCTTGTTATTGAATATTCTAGTGATAGAGATATCTTTTTAAAATCAATGACAACATTTATTGTGTTTGTAATTTTCAGTACATTTACTACTTGGTTTTCATATTATAATCACTGTTAGCATGTTTTGTGTTTGTGCCTCCTATTCCTAATATGTATCAGATGGATTATCAATGAAGTCATCTGAGGAATAAAATGATGTACTGACACACACTGTCAGCTGATAAAAATGATGCAGCAAGAATGTCCTCTGCTGCCAAGTGTAGATAATAATAAAATAGTGATCAGTAAATTAAAATAAACATAAATTACCATAACACTGGACTGCACAGAATGTAACTGTTGCATAAGAGATGTTTTCTATCCAACATTGCATTTAACCAAACTTGATGTTCTTTTTTTTGTTTGTTTGTTTGTTTCTTGATCCAGAATCAAAAGTTTTGTGACTTTGTGGACAAACAGACGGGATACAAGACCAAATGCATGCTCACCTACCCTCTGATGGCCGATAAAGAGTGCCTTGGCGTTGTCATGGCACTAAACAAAATAGGAGCTGATACGTTCACTCCAGAGGATGAGGCGGTAAGAATGTGCATTCTGTCGTATCCATAATGGCTTATTGCAGTGTAGAGTGCGTTTTGGACACATAACAGACAAATTGTTGTCACTGTAGTATCAGATTGGGGTATTTTGACTATATTAATTATGCTCTCTGTCTTAACTGCTAAAATACTTTAAAACATTTGCTGGAATTCTCTATATATCCCTGTCTGCTACTTTAAAAAGACTGCGCTCTGCCATTTGAAATTTGCAACTAAATAAAGATTTTTGCTGTAATTTCATATTACCAGTAGGGTGCAAAACGCTACCATTATGTCAGCAGGAGCCAATCAGACCTGACTGACTTGATATGGCTGCTTTTGAGCATTCAACTTAAAAAAAAAAAAAAAGCATAACGATTTAAATAGGAATCTGTTATCTCTGTAGTCTACCAGAGAACACACATTACTGTTCCTTATTATTCAGACCTCATAAACCCACACCGATGCAACAATCCATAAAGAATTAACTGGGTCAGATGGAAATTATGTTTTTTACACACTATTGAGATTGATTCTCAGCTATAAGGGTGATTCACAGGAACTGAAAAAGACCTGAAAGGAATGAATTTGCAATTTACAAAAGGCTTTAACTCCTAAGACGCATTATAATGTCTGTAGTCTTTGTGTTAGAAATATACAAAGAGATGCTTTTATGGTTTACTTCTTTTTTTCTGTACATATTATTCCCTGGATATGCTTGCATCTCATTAATGTAGAACTCATCTGATCTACCATCAAAGGGTTTGGTAAACCCAAGTGTAATGCTATCTTACAAATTTCATTTGTACTCATATATCTATATAAATGTACATGTGTGCTTTCTGTATAAAAATTATCCAAATGCAGACTTTAAAGGCCTTAATTTAATCTACATGAAATCTACATGAAAACTTAAGTCAACAGTTACTGATCTGTCAAATCTAAATACTGTTGCAAATTATATACTCCATACACCCACCATAATATTCCTACAGTTCGCTTATATTTTTGTGTGGGGAATTCTGTGTTCTACAATAGTGTACATGTGTAACACATCTGAAATGTGCTGTTGTGCATTCATGTAACCTCTAATCTGATTTGGTCTTTAGCTCTTCCACAAGTACATGGACTTTGCTCAAGTCATCGCCCTGCAGCATTACACAGCCTACATGTTTAATGTGGAGTCCAGGAGGAGTCAGGTAAACTCAACTGCTACTGTGTGATCAGTAAAAGCTCCAACTGTCCTTTGAGCCAGTGGCTATTGAGTAGTTATGTAATGTATTGATGTCAGCCCCTGAAAATCTCTACAAGAAGGCTTTAATGAATCCTGTGCCCCCTAGTGGTTGTTCATACTCCTAAAAACATTTAATTACCTTAATCCACTCCTGTTTCCTGGGGTCTAGGTGCTGCTCTGGTCAGCCAATAAAGTGTTTGAGGAGTTGACAGACATTGAGAGACAGTTTCACAAAGCTCTCTACACTGTACGGACCTATCTACAATGCGAACGATACTCAGTGGGCCTCTTGGACATGACCAAAGAGAAGGTTGGTTGCTGAGTAGATTAGATGATCAAATAAGATCAAATATATTGTATGTATTGCATAATAAATTCAACTATTATTGTTTGGTTTCTATAGGAATTCTATGATGAATGGCCAGTAAAACTGGGAGATGTTGAACCCTATAAAGGACCAAAAACACCAGATGGCAGGGTAACAAACTCATTTTCCAGTTTTTGTCAGTGGCACTATTAACTCTACTCTCTATGATTTTTAATAATCAGACACAGTTTGATGATGATGATGGTGATGCATCTACTTTTTATAAAGGAAATCAACTTTTACAAGATCATTGACTACCTCCTGGAAGCTAAAGAAGAAATCAAAGTCATTCCGTAAGCAGCATTAACTACATGCTACAAATGCACTAAACTAATATTGTATATTTCAAAATACAACATAACACACAACAAACTGATTGAGTGTCTTGGGGTAAAGAAATTCTTTACAATTTCTCACAATTCCTAAATTAAAATTGAACTCAATTCAAAGGCCAAAATGTGGCAACGTCTGTGTAGGAGTCAGCACAGGGAGAAAGTTGCTTATCCATCTCTCTATGTTTCCTTGTTTTGCACACTTTCAGCGGTCCACCTGCAGATCACTGGGCTCTAGTCAGCGGACTGCCAACCTACGTGGCAGAGAATGGCTTTGTAAGTCTCTCATAGCTGCTTTTGGGCAATTAATTTTTAAAATCACTCAAATTGTGAGGAAATGAAAATAAACTACTAGAACAGAACAGATTTGGAGCAAAAGAGACAGTATATCACATTACACTTAGAATATATTACATAATAATGAAACACATTGTCTAACTTAAATGTTTTTCATATGCAGATTTGCAATATGATGAACGTAGCTGCCGATGACTACTTCACTTTCCAGGTAAGGAGACTTTTACTGTCCCCTAGTCTTATATCAGCATAAGACAATATCCACCGTGGTTTGCACTAGTAATTTCACATATTTACACAATAAAACAAAATTAGCATCTTTATTGATTATGTAGTACATATTGAGACCTTCCCCTCCCAATATGCACAGTTCTCTATAGGTTTTTATAGCAAATTATTTTGATGCCTGTGTTTAAAAAGAATGGAGCACTGCGTTGAAGATGTATTTTTCCACGTCTTCCAGAAAGAGGCCGTGGACGAGACAGGTTTTATCATCGAGAACGTCTTGTCACTTCCCATTGTCAACAAGAAGGAAGAAATTGTGGGCGTAGCCACTTTCTTTAACAGGAGAGATGGCAAGCCATTTGATGAGCATGATGAACAAATCACTGAGGTTAACACCATATGTTCTCTCTCTTGCACATGCATATTTACAACTCGGTGTTTTCATTATGATGGAGGTGACCAGTTCATTTTTGATTCAAGCTGCTTCTTGTCTTCTCACTGTCATTTTTTCTCAGGCTCTCACACAGTTCCTGGGCTGGTCAGTGCTGAACTGTGACACATACGACAAGCTGAACCGTATGGAGTACAGGAAAGATATCGCCCAGGAGATGCTCATGTATCAAACCAAATGCACCACGGATGAGCTGCAGTCCATTTTGGTCAGTATCAGCCTGACATCCTTTTAGATTTTCTCTCCAGAGTGCTACTTTTGATCTCTCAACATTTGCTCAAGAGGGCACTCAAACAGGAATTAAAAGCAGCCAAAGGTTAATCCAGCATGAATAGCTTTTTGAGTAGCAGTCCTCCAGTAGCAACAATTACAGGAATAATAGAAGGTCTGATGGATTATTTATCTACTTGGCTGCTAACATTTGAGCTGATGACACTATCATTTAGAAGGTTACTTATTGGACCAATCCAAAAATATGATATCTAGACATATTCTTCATTTTTAAGCTGTAAGTTGTTGTTGATGACAGATGTGGTTATAATGTAAATGTAATCATTGGTCTCTGTTTTACAACAAGAACACCAAAGAGAAGTTTGATGCAGACCCTGAAGACTGTGACCAGAAAGACATGTACAAACTGTTGGTACGTTTTGTTTAAACAGAGCATTTTCAGCAGTGTATAGGGTGTGGGGCGTGGCAGAGCTCTGGCAAATGTTTTGCATAATGTTAAAAAATTGTTTTCTTTACTGCTGTCTGAAGCCTCTCACTTAAACATTCACATTTTAATCATATAGTAATGTGTTAAAGAATTTATGGATATCTTCACTGTAACGTCCACAGAGGTCTAATTGCCCAGCAGCTGACAACGTCAACGGAGAGAATCTGTACCTGTTCTCCTTCAGTGACTTCCCTGCTTCAGAGTTTGACCTCATCAAAGCTGGCATTCGCATGTTCTTTGAACTTGGAGTTGTTGAAAAGTTTAAAGTTCCTGCAGAGGTGAGTCAGATGCTCTTAAGCTGCCTTTGGTCTGGGGATTTCCTGATGTTTTGCTGGAATCTACATTTGGTCAGCTGGTGATTTGGTCTATTTTCAATAAAATGTCATTTAATTAAATGTATTTATTTTTGCTTGAAGAGTTCATGATATTTCTTAAGTGACAATGCAGTAAACTTTTAAATACAAAAATATAATGAGAGGTGAAAATCATTTGGAACTGATGTTTTTCTGTTATTAGATGTGAGTATTTTAAAATATCCAAAGATGAGAAATGAAGAATATTAGAGAAAAATTTTCAGCCTCATCTGTGAGCCTTTTGGGGTCACAGGCAAACCAGGGGTCTATTTTGCTGGAAGGAGAGAAGAAGATGTGATCCTTAATTAGGCTCTCAAAGCAAATCAAGCTATAGCTCCAAATCTGAGTGCTACTCTGTGGTGTAGCTGTCAAGGCAAAGTGGTTTCCTTGGGCAATCATACTTTTTAAAGAGGGGTGCATCACACTGGGTCATAGCCACAGCTCATCTAAAAGTCCACTGAAATTATACAATTTTCCATTGTTATGACTTTGTCTCCACTTTTCTCTCTCTTTGTTGTCTGAATAATACTCACACTCTCCTTCTCTCCCTCTCAGACGCTGACCAGGTGGATGTACACAGTGAGGAAGGGCTACCGTGCTATAACCTACCACAACTGGAGGCACGGCTTTAATGTCGGCCACACCATGTTCTGCCTGTTGCAGGTAACAAAAGTTACAATCTATATCACACTCATACACGTAATGTACATATATGCACATAATAATACATAACATGTCTCTTACAGACAGGGAAGCTGAGAAGGTACTACTCAGATCTAGATGCCTTTGCCATGGTGGCCGCAGCTTTCTGTCATGATATTGACCACAGAGGAACCAACAATCTCTACCAGACAAAGCAAGTGAAAATATGATATTTCTATGTATGTGGAGGAATGTGTGAATATGTGTTTATTTTCCTATTTTTGTGTATTTGTTCTGTAGGAGTGCATCTCCTCTGGCCAAACTTCATGGCTCTTCCATCATGGAGAGGCACCACTTGGAGTACAGCAAGACACTCATGGGAGAGGAAGTATGACACACTATTTGGTCAAATTACTCAGAAACAGGGAATAGGAAAAGGGATCCGCATCTTGACCAGCTGTCATGTTCTCTTGCAGAGTCTTAACATCTTCTGCAACCTGCAGAAGCGCCAGTTTGAGAACGTGCAGCACTTGTTTGATGTCTGCATCATCGCCACTGATCTGGCCCTTTACTTCAAGTAGGCACTCTGAAACACCTTCACTGCACTTGACCGCTCACATGCTATAGATTGCTACTGACACAGGGACTGATTACTAATCTATTGAGTCAGTCTATCAGCTCAGTCAGTTTGTGTATTTGTTTAGATTATTTGGTCTGAATGACTGTCTGCTGTCTCATCTGTTTGTCTTCACGCAGAAAGAGAACCATGTTCCAAAACATTGTGAACGCCACCGAGCCAATGACAGATCCAAAAGAGGCCACTGAATTTGTTGCCAACAACCCCATCAGAAAGGAAATTGTCATGTATGTAACTAATTCACGCAGAATTGTCAAGGAGTAAATTACACAGTTGATTAAACTGTAGCCAGTGTACTTGGAAAAGCAGAACCTTGGTAATCATCAGTGCCATGAGCAGGGTGTTATCTTCTCTTCCCTGACTGTGTCTATGTCTCTCACCTCCAGGGCCATGATGATGACAGGTTGTGACTTGTCAGCTATCACCAAGCCCTGGGAGGTACAGAGCAAGGTGGGTTCACGCAGGCTGATTTATAAATACAGCGAAGCTCACAGTAAGCTAAAAACACACAAAGCATGGAAGCAAATAATGCAAATACAATGTTTGTTCCTGTCTTCAGCCTTTTATCATTATTTTTTTTATCATTAACTATGTATGAAACCAAAAACTGAAAAGAGCTGCAATATTTTTAAATAGCAGGAACGTATAAAGCCATGACAGTTAAACACAAAACAAACTCAATAGGCTGCTTGCATTGAAGACTTTTGTCTAACTTTAAGGAACAAATGCAAAAAGCCTCAAAAGTTCTCAAGCTGACAGAAAAGATTAATCCTGAGGTGACGTCCATCCCACGTGAATACTGTAAATGGAGATGGAAAAATATTTTCTAAAAATAATTGTGATATTGTTGCTACTCGTTTACAATCTGTTCTGTCACTGTTTGTGTATTTGCTTCCCTTTGTCACGTTTGGTTCCTCTATTTGTCTGTTTCACTCCAGGTGGCTCTGATGGTCGCTGCTGAATTCTGGGAACAGGGAGATCTGGAGAAAACTGTTTTGGAACAACAACCAATTGTAAGACTTGTACCCTGATGTGCCTTCTTCTCTTGACTTCTATTTGTTTCATTGTTATTGTTTTCGTATAGTTTTCTCAGGTTAGTGCAACTGTTTATCCCATGTTCACTGGAAAATCTCTCCTCTGTCTCTCTCAGCCCATGATGGACAGAAACTGTGCCGAACAGCTACCCAAGATGCAGTGTGGTTTCATTGACTTTGTGTGCTCATTTGTATACAAGGTAAAGCAGAGTTCTGTACTGTAAAGGGGAATTGGGCCTTACCTCTACACCACAGCAATGTACCAGTAACAGCTGGAATTTAACCCCCCCCCCCCAACAGTCTAATGATTTATTCCAGCTATGATTTGATTTTCAGCTAAAGGAAGCGAAGCACCATAAAAAGCTGATTCTGCCCATATGTTGTTTCAATTGAATCAACTCTGATACTTTAAAAAACGATTTTCTCAACAAAAAAGTAACTGTTTATTTTCAAGTTCACCACCAACTGTGAAATGAATACTAATCTGTAAAACCTGCTACAGGTTTAATTTTTAATGAGGCTGTCAGAGAGTTGTAACTTCAACTTGGTGGTTATAGAACTGAATAGCTAACACTATATAGGCTACATGGGACCACAAACAACATGTACACTTCATCTATAATGCAGGTAAAAAAAAAACATTCCTACAAGCTACAAAGTGACCACCGAGGTAAAGATTTTTACATGACAGACGTGTTGTTATGTCTACTAGCCCCAACAGGAATGTTTGCTAACTGTTGTCAGTTTGTCAGCATGTTATTTGGACAAGAATGTGCTAAACCCATAATAAGGACATGTGTCAGTCATCACCGTGGAATAGTGCTCTAAATTTTCTAAGGCAAAATGTACTTGTTTTAATGTGTGCTATGTCTCATACTGTAAATAACATGTTGTTGTTGTTGTTGTTGTTTTTCAGGAGTTCTCCAGGTTCCACAAAGAGATCCAGCCCATGTTTGATGGTTTGAACAACAACAGGGCACACTGGAACGAGTTGGCTCAAGAATATGAAGCAAAGATGAAGGCCATTGAGGAAAAGAAGAAGAAACTGGAAGAAGAGGAAGCTAAGAAAGGTATGATGACACGATGGCCTGATAGAAGATCAAATGGTCTGTGAATGACCATAACCTTTCTTTCTTTTCTTTTAATTTCTGTGTCTATCTAGCTGGTGGCGGCGACGGAGGGAAGTCAAAGACCTGCACCATCTGCTAAATTTTTCTATTACTGGATTGGACTGATGCTGTCTGGTTAGGAATACTCTAGGCTACACTAGCCTATTGTGATCTGACATGCCATCTAGTTGGATTTTTGCTAGGCTAGCTTTGTCTAGTCTGATCTACACCAGTGTAGTTCTCTCTGCTTAGGTGATGCCTGCTCTGATGCAGTCCAGACCCAGCCCTGTTTGATCTGGTCTGGTCCCATCTAGCCTACTTTAGTATAGTAGTCAGGTCTAATCTGCAGTCCAGTCTGGATTAGGCCATACTAACCAGTTTCCAAGGAGGCAAGAGTAAGAAACATCACAGAGAATAATGTTGGGACTCTGGCTGCAAGAGAAGCCATTTGACACTGAAGATGTGATGTATTTGAAACTTTCTCTTTGGTTTTGTACAGCATGGACATTTAAGAGCAATATATATTTCTCTTTAACGTAACAAACAAGCAGTAACTGAAACATATGTGACATGTATGGTTTAAAAAAACATTGGTGTAAGCTCACATCCGGTAATGACATGTTACGAGTCAAGCTGAGGCACAGGTACAAACTCTATAGTATACGTAGCTGAAATAGGAAACTGAATGTGCTGCATGTTGGGTGTATACATGCCAAAGCAATAGTTTTCATAGTGTTCCTACTGGCAACCAGTTACTCCACAATATAGTGGTACTGTAGGTTGCACAATGCACTTATTGTAGCTGCTGCTGTTTTGGCAGTGGCAGGCTATGGTCAGAGGGTGGGAGCGCTGGAGGGGGCAATAACCACAGTATTAAGTTTATATTTACAGGTATAAGAGGAATGGGGTTAAACTTTTCTTTGGTTTAAGTAGCATGGTAACAATGAGATGTGAAATTAACAGCAGATGTGTTTATGCTGTAATGCAGATACAACTCAATGAACAAGGGCTGATGTTCTCTTACCTCAAAGTCACGGATGAGTTACAGTATGTGAGGGTATATTTATTTTAATATGCAAACTATCTATAGACATATATTTTTTTGATTCTTTGTCTGAGAATTTTGTACTTGAACTGTCTTTATGGATGGAGTTTGAGACGAGCTTTGACGGAGTAATATGAGACGATATGTTTTGAATTCGTGCAATTTTATTGCCAGCTTTAATTACCACCTGTAAGCTGTTTTCTTTATGACCAACTATGTGGAAAAATAACTAAAAATGGTAATATACATAATATTTATACCATTGTTTAGAGCAAATGTACAATTCCATATTGATTCTTTTAAACTTGCATGACCTCACAGCTATATAGTTAATGACATAGAATTTGTAAAATGTTATTTGTGTAAAATTATTAATAACTGAAGCATAAATTTGATTTGAAGAATGTAAAAGCAACCTTTGCTTCTTCTAAGGAGGCAAGAGTCAGTTGAACAAGGTGCAGTAGATCTACCTCTAAGACGATTTGGTAGGATTTGTTTGCCAGCCAGTGTTTGATAACCACACAGCTTTAGACTTTAAATACTGTTCTTACAGAGGAGGTAAGGCAGGCTACCAAATCTTTATCATATGTATACACAGACAACCCATGTTTGTTAAAGATGCAGATATTGCATCACTGACTGTATGAAGATTCAGACCAAAGTCCTCTGCTTCTGTTTTCACTGACAACAAAACAACTCAAAGAACACTTGCTCTCCCTACAAAAACTGAGTCGACAGTATGTTTTTAGAAATGACCCTCCCAGAACAAGGTCTGGCTCAACTTCCTGTTACACAATGCCATCACTTCTAATCAATGGGGCATCACACAGAGGCACTTAATCCTATCAGAACGGCTTTCGGCCTACTTGGAAATTCCTTTTCTGCTGCTTGAGGTGAAGTGAGGAGCTGTTGTGATCGCTGGAGCTGAAAATGTACGAAAACAACTGAATCGACCTTTGAATGTTATGATTTTTCCATAAATTTACCTCAGTGTTCCTCCTGTATACATTTTATACATAGTTGGATACACTGCTAGTTGAGTCTCTAGTCATAACAGACGCTCCTTGCTTTTCCCTTAAGGATACTTTGTGAGATACCAAATAACGGACTGTGTACTTTCCCATCAACTGTCATTCAGACTTTAGAAATCTATTGTTTGACATGTGAAATGACCTCTACTGTATGTATGTGTCATGAGATGTAATATTTGTAAGCAAATAAAGGAATTTATGGAGGTGTAAGAATAGACAGAATTGCTTTTTCTCAACAGGTGACACTTTATCTTTTTCATACTTGACTCAAGCACACGAAGGTTAGATAAAGACAGAATGAACTTAAAAAACCTTGGCTTTAGCTGCGACAGCGTTTGTTCTTAGATATATATCGTGCAGGGATCTTAGAAGCTCCAAAGCTGGATGAGCCTCTGGGGAAAGAGGATCAGTGGATTGGTTTTGATCCCTGCTTGATACAACGTTGCCTGGATATGTTGTTTAAGAACCTGTGTCTTTCTGTCTGCAGGTTCTGCATACAAAACTGGAGATAGCATGGTGTTATGTTAACACATATACAGCAATTAAGAAGAGAACAAATATTTATCTAGGACATTTAACTGGAACAATGCACTTCAGCATGTGACAATATTAAATATTTGACGGAATTTTGAGGGACCATTTAAAA
>OMLM01007860.1:93994-111034 GCA_900302695.1 Helostoma temminkii
TACCATTTAAAAATATATATACATATTTATTGATATTTAAGGATTTATTTGGAAAGGAGAAAGATGTAGATGTGATTTTAGGAATTTTTATGTGTATTACAACATCATTAGAAAGGGAGATTCAAATGATAAAATGTGACTTATGATTTACGAATTCCTCCCAGCATATGTATGTAAGGGCTCTTGAAGCATGCATGCACATGAGCAGGCAAGAATTTCTGTTAACAGATGTTAACAGCGCAACTGATTAAGTGTAAATACATCCAGGTGTACAAGTGTAGCCAGAGGCTAAATCATATCACACTGCTCGAAAAACAACAAGCTGCTATTGCTCTATGTACAATTTACTACAGTTAACCACCTCTTAGCTTACACCCCTATCAATCTCACACTGATTTTGAAAGCAGTGAAGAAAGAACTCTAAAAGCTAAAGTAACTGTCTTTATTCAGGTCAAGGTGTATAATCCCACATGCAGTTTCATTCTCAGCAAGTTAAAGCCAAGACTGAACTTCATCTGTCTTTGGACAAAGTGACATCTAAAGAAAATCACTGTAATTTTTAAGTGGACTGCTTGACTAGTTTAGTATAATCACTGATTTATTTCACTCACTAAGAAAAGAGTGCTACTCTGAAGAAGTGAATCTTCCACTAACTAACTACAGCTGACTACAGCAGTAATGTTTCTGTGAGGCTGCCTACTAATAGCAGCATGCCAACATGCTTGCAATTATAAAGGTAACCAACAAGCAGAGGTGGAACAAGTACACAAACGAAAAAAAAAAGGCAACTTAGTGTGGAATAAGTATAACAACACTGCTGCTGCTTAAGGTTGTTAATCCAATATAATACATCATCAATTATCAATATAAATTGATTGTATTTTATATTAAAAATCTACAGATGTAAAAAGTAAGTACCGTATTTCCCTCTAAACTGTAGAAGATCAAAAGTAACATACAAAACGTCTTTATAATTACACAAAACAATAAATTACAAGTACAGTTCAAAAGCACAGTTATGGCAAAAGCTGTAGTGATATTTCAGTCTGCACCATTGTTGGGAACCAGCCAACACATGAGAGTCATACACCTAAAACTAGTTTCAATTTTTTCCCTCAATGCCAAGATAAAATTAAAAAGAAGATGGTGACAGACGCATAAATCAATGACAGGTACAAGGTGAACATCCTGTTTATTTCTGTAGCAGTAATGGAACATACAGTCAAATACTCACAAACATACACACAAGACTCAAACAGGGCTCATAGAAGGAAGCCTAGTCACAGCAGGGTACGTCAGCAGAGTCAAAGGAACATGTCTTCAAAGTACTCATCAAACTCCTCCTCCCTAAACAGACAAACAAAAGCACAGCGATGTTACTTCCTGTCATGCAGCGCTCACATAGTGTGATAAACGCCTTCTTATGCTTTATTATTTATTTAATTAACCACTTATGCAATTACTAAATGATGTGGAGTACCAGTATCAGTGACAGACACAAACAAGCACTTAGTTTACCCACCATCTTTGGCGAATGTGACATAGGAGTAGATGTGAATGTGATTTCTTCATTTGTCATGATAGTTGTGTTTTTAGTACTGTATACATAACCTTGCTTATTCTGTAGTGTGTAGTCATTACAGTAGGTTATCACATATCAAGTGTTGTTTATTATGATACATGAATCGTAATTTGTATGAACAAACATTGCTTTTTACTGCCAACATTGTCAATAAAATCAAAAGATGAGGAGAGTCATGACAGGACGAAGCTAAAGGTTTAGTGACTTCCCTGACAGTTCAAAACGGCTTTGTGCTATATACAGATGAGTAACCTATGTAGGGTAACGACCAACTTACTGGTGTTATTTAATATGGACATTAGCCAGTAACCTCACCTTGACTTCTCCTCCACTGCAGGGGCTGGTCCTCGCCAGTGGTCGGCTTCAGATTGGTCTCCTGGCTCATCCTCAGCTTCAGAATCTAGAAGGAGAGATTGAGAGAGTTGTCAGTCACTCTTAGGCCAACAACCTTTATATATAACCCTTATACAAGCTGTAAAAGTAAAAGCCTTATATGGCAGGTACTGATTTAACTAGTTCTGTTTTTGTTGACATTTAAAACTGGACTAAGTCAATCAACAGCTGAATCAGCTTGGTCAGATACGCGTATGATCAATCAGTGAACATTCAGGTGACAAATTACCACACTACAGATGAACTGTGCATCTATGAATGAATGACTCTGCACTGGTATTACATAGTTCTATGCACTCATTTATTCAGAACCAGGATTTGTTGGATAGCGGCCATATTTATGTTTCTAACTTACCTGTAGCCACAGACATCCAGGGGCCAAAACCCTTATTCAATGTGTTTGTTCTTTTTTGATTTGTAGAATTTAAATTCCTAAATGCATTCTTCACAAATTAATATTCTAGGATTACTACATTTAATCCTGTTGTGTGTGTGACATGTATGTGTGACTGAAACAAAGAAAGAAAAAGTGAGACTGCTATTAAATAAAATACAATGCATGGTGAACTGAATGATGCAATATCTGGACAGAGACCATTTATTTTATGTACACCTCTACCCACCCAACCATCCATCTACCAAGACCCTGGAACAAACAAAACATGAGCACCCGGGCAACGATATCCAGTAATTCATTTCACGCTGCTCACAGTGAGGAGAAAAAATACACGGGAAAAAAGCTTCACAATCAGAATGACGAGAAAGACAACAGGCCTGCGTCAGCCTGTTACTTTTAAATAGAGAGCCAACGGGTGTGTTTTCAGAAAGCAGTGCTGGTTTCACTCGTGAAGTTTGGAGGAGTGCCACAACCCGAAGGCTGAGGGGAGTAGATCATAAACTGTCCACTGTGTGTTTTTTCAAACTCTGGAAGTATGCTAGGTATGGAGGCATGATGGTGTGTGAGGGAGCGCCTTCGTTACCTTTGTCCGACTTCAGTGACTCCTCTGAGCTGCTTGAAGAGGCAGAGCAATCTGTGAAGAAACAAATAGTTAAAAAACTAGCATTCGTTTAAATCAAAAGGGAATTGTTGACAAATTGATATTGTCAAACAATTGTCAACAAATGAAAAATGGGAATTATATCAATTCAAAACAAAGCATAAACATAGCTACTCCCACAGGCTGGTTCCATCTGATAAGATTGCTGTCTTAATTTGGGACACTTTAAGAAGAGTCTCACCTCTGTGCCGCTTATGTTTGTCTTTGTGTTTGTGTTTCTTGGAGTGTGAAGACAATCTCTTCCTCTTTTTCTTCTTCTTCTGTGGTGGCTCCTGGTTCTCCTCTGATAACCTTTTAGTCTTTGTCTTTGCTTTCACCTCTTTTCTCCTGCAAACAGACACACACAGTAAACAAGCTGTTTTTACAATATAAACCAGCCAGTTTCTCGAAAACACTTCATGACCAAAGCCATATTTAATTATTTCATTGTAAATAGACTTTACATACATTTTTATATTATGTCTGCTGTTGAGTTAAACCTATGAAGACTCTTCTCAATTCATACTTCCACCGTTAGGCAACTTCAAGGTACATTATTACATAAAGTGTTTTCAAAGAGATTTCAAAAAGTTACAAAATCATAACACTCTGTTAACAATCTGTTAAGACAGTCAGACAGGGGAGTTTAAATTCTTAACACTGCAAGCTACAAAACTATGTGTGCTGACTGTCCACAGTGACCTGCCCTACTTGTAGCAGACGTGTGCACACTCTTTAAGATCACTCATTGTGGGCAAAAATACCTACATTTTTAATGCACAGATGTGTCGAGGGTTAAAGGTAACTTGGCTTACTTGTGATGATAGTTGAGTTTGAAAGAGCATTCAGGGCACAGTCCTAGAACAGAAACAAGATGGTATCGTCATTACCAGCTCAATTGCGGCTGTAGGAATGATTTCATTGTTAGTGGTATCACTATTATTATTTAAGGATTAAGAACTGCACTTCTTATAAGAGTGTAACTGTAATTTTAGTGAACATGGCAATGAACCTCAAAGCTACATGTAAGTAAATTTAGCAGCAGCTAATAGAGACATAGTGCTCCACCGAGCCCTCCCACTCTGCTACTCTCTGCTTTCTATAACAAGCTACAGCAAGTTATTGTATTTCAGCCCCTAAATGTACAGCACCTGGCGGGATTAAATATGCAGATATTCATATTTTTCTTTGCTTATTTACAGTTAATGATCTTTGTAAAACATTTCCTTTGAAAAGCTTCGTGTAAACACAAAGTGGAGTTTACAGTCGCTCTTCCTGATTGAAACAGACATGTTGATTGCATTTCTTTCTTTATAAATCCTTTTCAAAGCCTAAAAAAGAATGATGTGATACAAATTGAGCCTAAAAAATTTATTTAGTATTTCTATATGGACAGATTGATTGATTTGGCTAAATATTTTAGTTTAGAAACCAGTTTATAGCTTGTCATTACGAAAACATCGTAATCTTAACTATTACGGGTCAGAGGATCTGATGATAGTTGATCCCTGAATCAAAAGAACGTGTAAGCATTAAACAATTTAAAAAAACATGTTGTTACCACTTCGATGGCAGTGTAAATAAAACAAAAAACAGTTCAACTACATAAAATAGTGCTATTAGCATAATAACATAAATAAATAATCTGTGCATAAACTGAAGAGAAGATGACCAAGGGAGGAAGCGTATTGAACTCTTGTTTTATTCTCAAAGGAGGATAATATCTATTGCTTATGATTCAAAAGCACAGTTTCAATTATGGCAAAATAAACAATTTTTATGTGTTTGTCCAATACATAATACCCACTGAAACACCATCCATTACATTTCTCCACTGCACCTTACCAAGTTCACAATGCAGAGTTTCCAGATCATGTTTGATTACTGTCAAAATATTTAGGGCTGTCAAAACACTGGATTAAGAGTGAAAACAAATTGGGAAACATTTTCATTAATGAGGGGAAACAACATGTCTGGATGTGACCTGTTGCACTAGCTTGTTAAAGAAGAGCCTGCCATTTCCTGCTTGACTGAGTTCACTATGACTCTAGGGTCTTCCAATTACGGTAATTATTCTAACAGGATTTTCTGCAGTTTGATACCTGAAGACGTATTATTATGAGCTGGGTGTTACACAGGAAACTGCACCAGGCTAAAGAGTGATGCAAATGCCCACACTTACATGCACTCACTCAACTTTTACTATGAATTGCCACAGAAATGGAAAGATAATTTGTCTCTTACTGAGTTTGACCAATGCATTCCTCTTCTCGCCTTGTTCCACGTATGCAAAATTCACCTCCCAGCTTTTCAGGCCTTCCTGCTCCTCGCAGCGTTTATTTCCACACAGGAACTGACCTGGAAGACCAGAAGTTCATGTACTGTATATGCACATAATCTAATGATGTTTACATTTATGTTTAACCGTATGATGTGCCCAAGCAAAGACATTTTTATATTGTTGACAATTAATTTGTAATGACTATTACCACAGAGCCCTGAAATTGAATGTACAAATATTTGTATGTGTAAATCATTATTATGTGCAGAAAGGAAGAATTGACTGTTTTAATCAAGCTTGAGAAATGAATTCCAACGAGAAAATGCCCCTGATTAAACCTCCAAACCCCAGTTATCTATCTATCATCCTTCCCTTCTTCTCATCTCCCTTTTTTCACGTTGCCTCATCACCTAACACCTCCCTCCAGCTACTGCACAGCCTGCCTATTATCCCCAGAGGAGCTTACGGTGGCACTGATCTGGTCTCCGGGGTTCCTCCAGAGTGTAGTAGAGGGAGCAAATGCGTCAGAGCAGTCCATTTTTGGCACAAGGATGAGAAATGCTCCTTACTCTGGGAGAGGAAAGTAATGCCTGCCCTTACCCGCATGAGATCAAGATTGTAAACATTGAGATGAGGTGACTCTGGCCATCCTGGCTTCAGGCCACTTGGGCCATAAGGCAGACTGTCTTTTCACATGCTGTATTAGATTAAGGCCCCATGACGTCAGCTAAAAAAGACACTTCTGGCTTAGTTCCCAAATTGTGATGAGGTGGACTGTGTTTCTTTGGGAGGGCCTGATATTTTATTTAAGCAAGTAAAAGAAATGAAAAACATATTAGTTTAGATATTAAATTAAATAAAGACAGTCAACATGCCAGTGGAGCTCTAATATAGAATACTGAACTGCATTTTTCTTTTTCAGTTCTAAAAGACGCTACCTGATACAAATCATAAAGCCATTTCTCTTGTATTTTGTGAATGTCTCTACGGTAAGTAACTTAAACAGTAATTGTCAGCCTAACAGACTAAGTAACAAATTATAAATAAACTGTAGTTTATGATCATTAGAACTATTAATAATTAAAAGCTTTATTAATTGTTTTTGAACCTTAATTAAAATTACAGGTAAGATGTGATTGGTTTTGCAAGTATGTGGTCATAAAACGAAGACCCAGATTCAATTAAGATGGTGATGGTCCTAGATAAAAGACAGAGTATCAGCAAAGTAAGCATAATATGTAGCAGCCACAAATGTCTATAAAATGTCAATCAATTGATTGACCAGTACCTTCACATCATTGAGTCAATCAGTTCCTTAAATAGCAGCCATTTGATGGTTGTTTTTTAAAAGCAGCTATATGTATGTCTATACTTCACCTCCCTCATTAAAAAAAGTCTGGAAACTTCAAAGTTCTCAGTAAATCCCTGACCACCCGTCCTTTCCGACCTTTCTGACACTATGTGGGTGTGACTTGGGGCAGGGCCATTTTTCATCTGTGTGCCAACATGACACCATGAGAAGTGACTCGTGCTCAGAGACTTGGGAAAATCCAATTCTGTCCTGTATTCACCATCATCAGTGACGTCAATTACAATCACACTGGAATTCTCCCACGTCATCTTACTCACTGCATCATGCATACAAAAAAAAATTATCAAATACATCAGTAGATGCAGACGCATATACACCACCTTTTGTCTCTAAACAAAGCAGAGAAAAGTTTGTGCTTTGCCAACACAAAACCGAGCGCCCTTGAACAAGGTACTCAATCCCCTCGCTGCTGCATGGAAGCGGCTCAGTGTCAAATATAAAAGAACGTGATATATTCGAAGGTTACAACATGGAGAGTGTGAATGTGTCTGACCCTGCAGCTACTCACAAGTCTCAATGAAAAGCTGTTTCTAGGCAACATCTTTGACAAAAGCAAGGTCAGGAAACAATTCTTCACTTATTTCTGATTGTTTCAGCCCTCAGGCTCCACAATTTCCCACATGAAAGCTAATAAGCACAGCTCTAATCACAGGTGCTGTGCTTAGCAGCCAGATTTTTCCAAAAGGGGCACAATAAGCATGTCTGCTTTGCCAAACAAGCATTACTCAACAACTTCTCTGTAGGTCTCTGTTAAAAGTTTTAGAAAAAAAGGACATCCCGTGTGTTTTGTTGACTTTTGGAGTATCCTCACACAGCAGGTGAGCCACACGTGCCCCATGAAAAGAGCTGGCACTAGGTCGGCTGAGTAAACCCGTTTAGAAAGGAAACTCCTGTCCTCCTACGTCAATGGTTACTAATACCACTAGCCAGCAGCCTGAGATCAAGATGGATACACCACAGGACAGATGGCTGCATGATTAACATTCACTGGATGACGTTGCATGTCAGTGAACTGGACCTCTTTCACTTTTTAATCACTCTTGGATAACTGTTAAACATTCCCAAAGGACACACTGGGCCCATTTCTGTCTTTCTTTCTTTTTAAAAAAATATAATTTAACATACTAACTAAAGTTGTATTCTGACTCTGAGATTAGAAGAAACAAATCAACTGTAAACACTACTTAGCAGAACACTGTGGATAGTTTAGTTTTGTTGCATTAGACTAGTTGACTTATGTAAAGGAAAGTAAATAATCTTTCATTCTTCTAAAGATCAACACCACTTTTATGTTTGTGTGTTAAGTATGACACCACAGGCAAGAAGCCGGTTAGCTCAGATTAGAACAAAGACTGATTGAGGCAAATGGTTAGTTTGGCTTTGTCTGAAGGTACAAAATCCCCCTTCCAGTTTATGTGCTGGACTTTGGTCTTATTGCCAGGCAAACAGAAAATGAAGTCACACAGAAAAGGCTAACCACTAATATGATTTTTACACATTATTTGTTGCATACTTTTGTTACCTGAAAACCAGTTAACTAACAACACACACATCAGCCTAATATGCTCAACGTCCACTGCTGGTTAGCAGGCACTGTAAGTGCAGAGTGTTACTGTAGGTCTCTGCTCAAAGGCAATGATTGAGTGTGTCAGATTGCTCCATTCATGTGCAATAGCTATTGATCTTTTGAATTCAGTACTGCTTTCCAGCCAACTCCCTAACCTCATACCTCCTTGGTGTCAACAACTTTTAATAATTTCTCAGCTTGTGGGAAAAACTGAATGATCAAAACTCACTGCCCCCAGACAGATTTTGTTTTATATTGAGAATGTAACTGGCAGCCTCTGACCACATGATCCCACCTCTGACTCCAGAACAGGTTTAGCCTTTTTATGTCTCTCCTTCACATCGACTAGCTGCCCAGACTGCTGGAATCGAGTTCAACACTAATTCTATTTTGTAGCCTTTATTTATATCACAGCATCAAGATGATGTTTTATACATCGTCATTTTATGCGTTCGAATAAGTGCAATACATCTGTTTCTCCCTCTGTATACTACTGAGAAATATTTCTCAGTTTTATTGTGCAACACTGAGCTACACTCTCAAAAACAATATTAACACTAATAGAGACACTAGACGTCTCCATTGACAGACTGGGCAACTCTAAAAGCTTTGTGCCCTGTGAGCTAATGAGCGATTACTTCTAACGCTTGAAATAAACGTGATTACTCTGAAAGTATGTATTATTTGTGCCAAAACTTCGCTAAGCTGGACGCCCATGTAGGTACAAAGTCGAACCATTTTGAACACTGGCAAGGCTAAAGCAATCATTTAGAGCAAGTGAAATGATCACACCTTTAAATTGGCCTGTCACATTCATTTTACTTAAAACAGAAAATTAAGTACAACTCCCAGGAGGTAACAGGATGTGACAATATTCTCAATCATTCATTAGTGGACTAAATGCAATATATAAACCTAACAAATTGGTCTAAGGGTAAAACAGGATTAGAATCACAGAAGTAGATACAGGAAAACAGGCAAGAGCAAGATACATTTTGTAATAATCTTGTATCACAAATAGAAATCCAAAAAAATGAATAATCGAAGAAGAAAACTACAATGCTCCAGAGTAGCGTTACAGTGGCCTCACACCTCAGCTAACAGTGTCAGTTACACAGAGGCAGCAGAAGTAGGTCAAACCTGATTAATGCATTGTTTGTGGGCATGTGTTTAAAACATGTTAAAACAATTTGCACATGACAGGATGGGAAAGTCACATGAGGTAAGCCGAGACTAAAGCTCAATTTATAGCTGGAGGGAAGACGCACAGGAAAACATGACTTGAAGCATCTGTATGCACCACACTCCACAGCATAAAAGACTCTCAAGACACATTTTTATATTCAATATGCTCATTCAGTGAAGGATGGCAAAAACATGACTCACATATTGACATGTTATGAAAAGCAAAATGATATTTGGCAAAATACTTCCATTATAGCTTTGTGGGTTTCAGGGCTGATGTGCAATCTGGGTAATGCACAAGAAATGAATTAAATATTCTTTGGTTATCAGACTTAAAGGGGTCATGTGGAGTTTTTGACCATTACTTGCTCTATAGAGCAATAATTCCACAAATGTGTTGGTACTGTGCATAAAAGGAAGCATACATACATGCACAGTACCTACATGCTGAAGGACAGAGTATGATTTGGCCTTAAGTTAGCAGAATGGATGGCACAATGATTCATAAGGAGGAAAACATCAATTTTGTTCAATTTGATAGACCTCAAGAATTCACGAGAAACACCAAGTTTGTTTACAAAAAAAACCTTTGAGGTCTGTTTATAAGAGTCCTTTATAACCCAAAGATTTTCTGGCCTTCGACTGGAACAAATCATGTTAATCTTTCAGAGGTGTAAATGTTTCTGAACTAAATAAACAGGATGAGGATGATCATTATGTAGGGAAAGATTTCTGGGCGAGGATAACTAAATCCTGCTCTTATGCACTTGATTCTTTTCTCTTCTTCCTCAAAAAAAAATTTCAAACTCAGGAGGACACCTTTTGGTGGTGCACACTACTGCATACTGTGGCCATGAATAGAAAGGTCAGTGCTCACTGTAATCCACCTGATAGGGGGAAGAGTGGTCAGGTCAGCATTACCTAATACCACTATGTCCACCACTACCACTAAGTGCACAGACAGGAAGAGATAATAAGAGGATAATTACCAAAAAAATGTCTGCAGCAGAGCAGGGGTGTAGTCCCCTTCATATGGATATGCAGGATCATCCTAATTATGTATTGTCCTATTTATCTGTTAGTATAGATTGAGTCTTGCCATTTAATAATTAACAGTATTGATATGTACTCCAGGTGGAACTAATTGAACAATAAGCCAAAAGGTCTTGGTAATGACTCATGTACAGTTTGTGGAGATTATTTCATTCAAGTCCCTGTATTTAAATGACACCCTGTATCTGCCTTAAGATTAATTTAAACTCAAGTCCTACGCAGTCCACAATAAACACTTCTTCCGCCTTTAATCTGTAGCACGAACACATTTAAGTTTCACTTTGCACAAGCATTTACTCCACCTCTAAATTAGGATGTTGGGTCCACCTTACAGAATTAGATTAGTATTGATTTAACTGAGTGTTTTGTGTCCAATGCTCTAAATAGCACTTAAGAAGTATTTCTCTGGGAATCATCAATGTACACAAGTCACAGACGTGGCAGTTAAAGTGAAGTTCCTCTGACCTGATCTAATCCCACTTCCTGTAGAGCACTGCTACAAGGGGCATGCTGTCAGAGGCCAGGATTACTTAGTCTTAATCTGGAACAATATATTGGCTTAGTCAGCTTTCTCTGATATATCGTTATGTTTGTGGGGCTGCACTAATAAAAATATGATTAAATTATTCAAATGTAAAAGCTGTGTGTGTGACTGGGTATGCTAATGAGCTGTCAAGGCAGGTTTACCCTCTGTGAACTAGTGATAGTGTCCTTCCTATAAATATCTGTCACAGTCACACTAAGGAGCAGTAGACAGAGGGGAGGTGCTGTACTAATCCTAAACATTTAATATACACTAATCATCAAAGCACTGCCAAACTGCTGAGGCAGGCTCCATCACAAGAGGTAAAATAAGGTTCTTCTCTGGGTGTGTCTTACAAATGGGGATGATTTGTATGAATCGGTAAATAAATTGATTATTGATTGGTGCAAACAGTCAAGTTTGGGAGACATGAGTAAACAAGCTAATAAAAAGGAAATTCAAGTGAAAGGTCAGGATATTTAAAAGGTTTGAAAAGCACATTTGTCATCTGGTTTAACATGTCTTTATCTCTGTCGCCATCTAGAGGAGAGGGTTATGAACTGTTTTGTAGGCACATTAAGTAGAAGAAATCCTAGCCATGACCCAAATCCATACAAGTATTGATTTCTTATTTTTGCTTTCCAGCATTGTTCTGGAGCTGTTTCACCGCCACCCACCATTTATTTTAAGCTCCTTCATTTCCTCTGTGCATTGTAATGTGGAAGAATAGCATCCATCAGCAGCAATATTGACCAAATGTATCCATTGACTAGCTGGAGTATCCTTCATTGTGCCTTTTTTTCAGCGTAAACTCACATACATGATTAAAACTTGCTTAGAATTAATAAGAGGTATGGATTTTGGGCACATCACTTTTCTAAGTAAATATATTTAGTAAGTAAAGCTGACTTTTTATAATGTTTTATAATGTTTCATTAATTAAAATCACTATATATGTACATATTATACTTTTCAATAATGCAGTTTATGTATATAAAACTGCAAAGTTAGGATAAAGGGTTATACTGTACCTTTGCCAGATACAACTTCATTCTCAGTTCGCCAACGAAATCCAAACTGTTGAGCACAAAACATCCTTGTAACCAATATGTCAATATAATATGTCACCAACATAATTTCCAATGAAACAGCCAGACACAGGAAAACAGTTTTACAGTTTTTCTCACAAGCAAATCCCCAAACACTCAATTAAAGCAACATAAGCCAGTATTTGCCCTGCTTTATGCAGTGATTAGGTTTAACTTGCATTTTTTTCACTTAAGCAGCAACCCATATCTTCAAGTGAATGTTCATTTAGACTTTACTGTAGATATCATATGGACTGTGTGTTTTGTATACAGCGTCTTCAGTCACCTAAATGAAGAATAAGTGTCTACGGCGTAGTCATTTGTTTAAGCTGGTCATTAGTATGTTAGAAAGTGTGTTACATAAAGGGCACTGGCTCTGGCTGTCTGTGGATTAATCGATGTGTTGAGCAAAACGCAACTAGACATGTGGGAATGATGTAACTCACCACAGCTTTTGTAATCATTAGGTACATCAGAAAATGTGGATTTGTGCTAATTCATGTAGCTCTTATGTTGTCAGAATTGGTTTCTGAATATTAACTATAGTACCTCTAATAATTATGGATCATTCTATATTCTATGCAATAATATTCTACATTATGTTTAATGTTGTAATGTAATAAGTGGTAGATACAGTAAATAAACATAATAGTCTGAGATGACACATGAGTTTGACAGACCAAACTGTGCAGCTATGCAACCAAAAGCACTCAAGCCCTCGGCTTTAACGTACTGTCAGTTTTACAGCTTTGGATTCAGACCAGAATGGCCCTTTGGTCACTAGAGACGGAGCACAGTGCCAAAACACATCATCCTCCCAACTTCTATCTAAAATTGACCAGTGGTGTTTGAGTTATGAGTTTTACCCTTTGTTCATGGACCCACCTCTGGGACAATTAGTGTCATTTTGGAGAGCAGTGCAAAAATTGATCATCATGCCAAGTACTGGCAGTGATGTCTGACATGGCGGGGAAGTCTGTGGTCATTTCTTTGTGTGGTGTGCTTTCTGTAGGTGCTGTAACTTTTGTTTCCCTTCTGAGAACTTTTGTTTTTTTTTTTCCTAGCTGCTACGACAACACATTTACCAGTGAGATGAATAAACCTGTACTGAATCTTCCAAACAAATGTAGAACGTAAATTTTCCTTGTGTCAAGGGACCATTTCCCCAAATTGAAAAGTGCATGCCTAAATTAACAACAACTTACCAAATAAATCCATAAAATAATTGTGCATATAAATAATTATATAGATTCTGTCATACTGCTATCAGAGTGTTACTGTTGTCACACAACCTCATAACATGGTTCAGATAGACAAAATCTATAATATTCTTTACCTTCTTGTTTTAAACTAACTTTCCACATTTCACTCAGTTGAAGAAAAGTTCAAATCCACTGTTTCAAACACTAACCGTCAGGTAACAGGAGCCAAACATTATGTGCTGTCAAGCCCAGACATGAACTAAATTCCTCCTGCTAATATGTGTCAGTCTGAACTAGGTCAAATCAATAAATCAATTCATCCTATTAATCTTACCTTGTTTTCTTTGTATCTGCTGAGGTCAGCTATGCAATACTCTTTGAACAGCTTGTCATAATACTTCTTGGCAAGTTCTTTTTCCCTGCAACAGAATAAGTGAAGTAGAAGACAAAATAAATATATCTGAAAGTGATCAGGCACAAACTACTTGTAGATTGAGACATTCAGTATAAATATATATTTAAAATTTTGTAAAGAGCAAAAGAATAGTATAAGCTAACAGAACAACAAAGCAGACTGTACGAATAGTTGACTAAAGATGATCACCATGTCATGTCATCCTCATCCTCATCTCTCCAGAGGAAGCGATGATTCTCACGCAGCACATCGGAGTCTGTTTTGTCTTTGGCTCTGTGGGAAAACAATTTTTGACAAGAAGACTTACAGGTACAGACATGTGGATAGGGTTAGAAATTACAAATATTTGATTGAATGTATATTTGATTGACAACAACGCATAATCATGTTTTTTTTATTGCTAACATATTCATAGTTTCAGCCTTGAGTGACACTAGATGACTGATCATCAAGCATGACCGTGACACGCAACACTTACACAGAGCGTCTAAAGTCGACCATCTGTCCTCCATAATAAAGAATGTAATCACCTACAAATTTCTTATGTCGTTCAAACTGTAGACATCTGGTTAAGGCCAGTCTCACTTTAAATGTTAACTTTTGAACAGTGGACTACAAAACAACTGACAGCTGAAATGATAATGCCTTTAAAAGAGGCAATGTAAAGCAACTGAGGCAAACATGAAAGTAGTATACTGGATTGTTATATAATTTTTTTTCAATTTTATATGTATAAGGTATAAAGCACACTTTAACCATTAAAAGAACACAAAACAAGAAGGATACAGCATTTAATGATATCAGGTGGGCTCTTCTGTTCCTGGCTTCCTCTCTGAAAAACAGTATTAGAACATATATATATAATATATGTATATATATGGCCTTCATCAATGTTTCATGAACAAAAGGGGAAAGCAGTAAAATGCAAAGCAGATACGGTCTAATCTGGTTTTATTTGAAGCATAAATCAATAAATACACATCTTCTGTGGTTGGGAATGTAAGGACGACAGGAATTTAAATTGGCAGCATGATGAGTTTTTAAACATGAAAATGAAAATTGGATTTTTCTCATCTAATTTTGTCATATATCACAAGCACACAAATTGCACATGAAATTTCAATTTGATTGAATGATTTAATTTTAATAGAGGCAATTCTTATATATTATCAGAGTTGGCATTAATCACAACGTGAAGAGATATAATGCATGTGACGGAAAAGGAACAATGCTCATTAAACATAATATATAAAAAGGGTGAAATTATGTACATATACATATACATATACATACACATAACTGATTATACATTACCTGTCCAGTTCATTAGAGTGTAAACTACGGTGAGCCACCTGAGAGTGCCGACCTCTCTGGAATGGCTTCTGTAAGATTTCCTCCTCATGTTTTCTGTCCAAAAAGGTAAAATTATTCATGAAGACCCAGTGTTAGTGGACTAACCACATCAGTATAAACGTACGTTATCTTAATGTTTATTATGCTTACATAGACTATAGTTTTTTTCTGTATGAACTACACATTTAACCTGAAATAAGAAATTGCCGAGAGCACACAAACACATAAACGCACACATAAACACTAGTCTGTTAGCATGAGAGACATTTCAAAATACAGTAAATACACTGATAAGCTACTACATGTACATTTATTCCATTTGTTGGTTTTAATGTGGCCGACAGGAATCAGCATCGGACAAATTGCTGACCAATCTGATCAGAAAACACAGTGCATCAAAGCTTGTTGTGTATGGGGCCGGTAGCCTGCAGACCTGTAGCCATGCTGACACCTGTTTACCACAGTATTAAAGCCACCAGTTGGATTTAATGTTGTGGTTTATCAGTGTATATTACAGACCCTATGTAATTCTATAGCCTGTAATTTTACCTTTTAAGGCCTCTCTCTGAGGACTCTCCCTGCCCATCATCATCACTGAAGTCAGAGTCATAGCCACCACCTCCATGCACCTGAAACACAGGAACTTGTTTGTGTTAAGGTGAATCTATTGACTGTGTTATATATATATATATACACACATCAATCATTTCAGGCATTAACCTAATGACCACCACCAATCTAATGCAATTCAAAACTAGAGCTCTGCCATGAATTCTACAATTACAAAGTTACAAATTTAAGTTACAAAGCTTTCTAATAGTTTTAACTTAAAAGCTGAAAAATTATAACTCAATGTAAAATTCATGGCGGAGCTGTATTAGTTTGCATTAGATTGTTCAGGTGGTCGTAATGTTATGCGGATCGGTGTAATATTTATATACAGTAATGGTTGAAGGTTTTCCACTGTAATGGTAAAATATGTACAAGCAGAAAAGCTAAAGAAGAGCTAAAGCAAAGAGACACAAACCCTTTTAACCACATGCAGAATATCCTATATGTTAGATGCTATGTTGTGTTTGTACTTGACACTATGTCCTGCCTGTTTTTAACTTTTTCGTCATTAAACTTACAGCTCACGTGTGATGCATTAATGTTACTGCTTGCTTAAGACGTAGCCAGTATTAGTTTTAACTTTCAGCATCGTCAGTTGTTAGATTTAAGATATGAACGTTAGCAGGTAGCTTAAAATAGGCTTTCCTGCTGTTTGCAACTGACTACATAACCTTTAGGCTGAGGTTTCATGCTAACTGCTAATAAAAAAAAGATACACGTAACATTGCATATTACCTTCACAAGATTATCCATCTTATTGCTTTACTTCAGTTCCCAGCAACGGCTCCCAAATGTTTACAAAATGAAAAGCGCGTCGCCTAATTATGACGTCACGCGTCAAATCGCGGAAATATGACGTCATGAAGATTGCTGAGAATATTGTCAAATACGTCCTAGCATCCCTTTATCAAGTCACTCTGTGATTTCAATGTGTTGTGATGTTTTGGTGATATTATAATTATATATTACAGACAATCCGGTGAAGTGCCTCTGACAGCCAGTTCCAGAAGTGTTCTTATATAAAGCACCGAACATAGTCTAATATGATGAAGAATATCATAGCCTGTTACTGTGGTAAATTATTATCAATTCGGGGATCGTATCGCTCCACTGAGGGAGATTTCTGCAGCCGTGTGAACTGCAGATGAAAATAAAGAGGGTGTTGTGCTGTTTGGGTTATTAGAGGTGGCGGAGGTGAAAGTTCGCCTCAGTCCAGGAACAGAGCTCCAGTGTTTCATACATTTTTCACAAACCACTGGCCTCAACAAAGCAGCCAGTGGGACTGCAGAAAGGGAGGAAGTTGAGATAAATGACAAAAGAGTATGAATAAATTAACTACAAATAAATGAGAAATGTATTAAATATTTTAAAAATTCA
>OMLM01007860.1:111127-129006 GCA_900302695.1 Helostoma temminkii
GAGGTCCACTTTGCCATGTCTTATGCCTCAGTGTTCTCAACAGAATTCCTTCCTCTTTCCTCAGCTAATGTCATCATTATGCCAAAGCGGGGAAGAAAAGAAGGCGCATTTGAATGAGCGAGGCAGGTGCATTTGCACAGAGCCTCATGAATAGCCGCTTCCCATTAGCCATGCACGGCTCTGAGGAGCGCATAAATAGTAGCTGACAGTGCTGATAAAAAAGCGCACCTTGGGGCCTCTCCCCCCCTCTCACCCCCATCTCTCTTTTTCTTCCCTTATTCTTTTCTTTCACGGGAATTTGCGATCTTTTTCTTTTCACGGCTGCAGAATTGAGTCTACGAGACAACTTCTTTGTAAGCTGCACACTAATTAGAAATAGACCACATTTTTTTGCTGAGCCTTTAATTTGGAAGGTCTAGAATATTTATTTTCTTGACCAAAAAAAAAAAAATGTGAGAGTGTTTGCTGTCCCGTCTGCCCCGCATTTGTAATCCTGCGCCCTGCAGAACGAATCCACTGGACTGGTGCCTTCCCATTGAGACGCAAGAGGCATAGACACAAGCCTGCACCGGGGCGCAATCTATCATTAAAGCAAATAAAATACAGGCAGAAATACATAGAACAAAGTCAGAATAGACTACTCGTTGGGGATTTGGTTAAGAAGTTGCATGTGAAGGACTGATAGTCCACGAACGGGGCAGAAGGAATGGGACACCCGGGAAGAGCAGTGATGGGATGGAGAGGATGGACGCTCCTGGTTTGGGTCGCAGTTCTCAGCTTGGTTTTAGCAGACGGACGGAGAGTGAGGCAGCCCAGATGCCCCACTGGATGTACCTGCACCAAAGATAATGCCCTGTGTGAGAACGTCCGATCTGTGCCTCACAGTTTCCCCTCCGACGTCGTCTCATTGTGAGTGGTCTTGCTGCTGAATAGACTCTTGGTTTCATTGTGCCATTTATTGTATCATTTATATGATAGATTTTCGCGAGTGTTTGTGAAAATACGCTCTGCTTATGCATATGCGTACACATAAGCAATGTCTAATCGTTATCATAGTTTCTGCTAAATTGCAATTTTTATTTTTAATCCGTTCAGATCTTTTGTGAAGTCTGGATTTAATGAAATTACTGGAGGAAGCTTTGTTCACACGCCTGCTCTGCAACTGCTGTAAGTATCTATCTATCTATCTATCTATCTATCTATCTATCTGTCTATCTGTCTATCTGTCTATCTATCTATCTGTCTATCTGTCTGTCTGTCTGTCTTCATAGCACTAAACAATGGAGCAGTGTCAACAGAGGACTTCTTTAGAGGCTGACATGCAGATTTAAAGGGGGGATTCTCTGTAAGGGTGTGAGGATTATGCAACACACCACATGGCTACAGAAACTAACAGCAGGGGCTGGGGAGAGAGGAGGTATATATGTGTGTGCTGGGTAGAGATTGCAAGTAGAAATAAATAATGAATAAGTCCTTAAGATACACATACAGTAACACAACAGTAACATTTATTAATGAATTATTTTACTCATTTACTCAGTGACATGCATTATTGAATGTTTTTTTAGTCTATTTGGCAATTTTGTATTGCAAATCCACAGATTATTAGGATAATGGTATTCTTTAATCCTACTTTTTTTCATCATGCTGTCATCAAACATAATTTTGTCACAACAAAACATTTTTCTCAGCTTTACTTTGTCCACATGCTCATATGGCTGGATCAGTCTGGATGTGCATTAACTTTGTTAAATTGTAGGAGGGAGTCTGATCAGTGTCAGGCCAGAATGAAGGTGAAATAAACTTCTAATCAATAGGTAGCTGCGTGTGCACTAAAAAATGTACTAGATTTTCATCCCAAAACTTAGATTTGTAGCATATTGGTAAGTTTGGATCTCCTTATGCATACCATGGCATATGATGGGATTGAAATGTTTCATGATATTTTTCTAAAATCTGAATTATTTCCAAACTCCTTCCACTGAAAAAATTCTCAGTGTTTTTGTTGCAGACTATTCTCACATTTCTGGTTTGGGAGGAGGCAGCCATTTCTGTCTTTCATTCATGTCACAAAAAAACTAAAAAAACAAAACATGCACAGTACGAGTTTCTCAGCTTCCTTCATTTCATTCATTCTTGAGCAACATACTGTGGACAGAAATGCAGAAAGAGTCTATTGTCTGTTACAATAACTCTCACACCCATCTTTATTTTTGTTTTGGATCAAAAATTTTAGAGATCCATCTCCCAGATTTCATTGCAGTGCAAGCCTCTTCAACTATTAACTCAGAGCTCATTGTTGATATTATAAAGTTGAACAAATTTCATATGCTTTCCAGTATATATTTTAGAAACTACCATTTTCACCTAGCTATAACATTTTTTTTCTTCTTCACAGATTGTTCACAGCAAACTCATTTGACCTAATTGATGAAGATGCATTCCTAGGTTTACCTCATCTTGAATATTTGTAAGTATTTATCTTTAATAAATGCTAACTGCTAGCATCTGCTAACTGTTTCCCAATTGCACAGACTCAGCGACACTGTACGTAATATCATCCTGCTGTAGTAGGAACTAATGCTGTTTACCAAAGAGCATCAATGAAATGATGGTACTGTGACACATCAGTGTCGACACTCAAAAATCAACCACGTCTTATATATATACTGGCATTGCAAATACCTCTAAGCAAGCCATTCTTACCTATATTAGATTTCTCACCTTTCCTTCCAGTGTTTTATAAGGTAATAAAGTCTGGTGACCTCATGTAATTCCATGTATAACTCTTCTAATATCTTCTAATGTCAGCCAGAGCTGTGTACTGTAAGTGGCTAATTGATGCGGCATTAAAGGTGCTGTATGTTCATTTTGACATAGACTTAGTCAAAAATACTAATGATACACCCCTCATTCACAGATTTATTGAAAATAACAAGATTGCATCCATATCTCCATATGCATTCCGGGGCCTTAAAGCACTGATACATCTGTAAGTATCAATTCTATAATAATTTTGTCTCTTCTTCTGTGTTCCTTCTTACTGTACTTGTACTTTTATTCCTGTCGAAAGGAACAGTTAGGCACACCATAGTTATTAACAATTTACATAGTCAAAATACATTCTCAATAAAGACACTGCAGAAAAAGGAGTGGGATATCAATTAATTAATTTTTAATATAAACTTTGTATCAGTCTTCCTGTCTCACTTTATTACTTTGTCAGTGTCAAATGCAAAGCAGGCAGAAGTACTGTCAGTACTGAACTATAACACCTTCAGCCAGCAAGGCTAGTAGCTGAAGGTGTTATCTGGATCATGTTGCTGAAGGGCAGATCATGGTGCTGATGTTATTGCCTAAGTGGACCAGCAGTGTTGCTGTCCAGTAGTGTGATCGTAAATATTGCCATCTTCTGTAGACTTCTGTGGGTTCTAATATGTTAGTGTAAAGCAATCCAAAGTATAAATCTATATTTTTGGTGTTTAGGTATTAAAATAGCTGTCCTTGTTAAGAAAACAGTCCCAACTAATGTTTGTAAACAATATTTTTGTGAACTCTGTCTGACCTTCATCTGGAAGGCTTGGGAAAAGATAGATGAGAACTTGAGTGACCTGTCAGCACTAAATATAACTGTACTGTAACCTTAAACCACATGACCTATGGTCTCGTCCTGAGTCCCTGGCCATGTTGTACATAACACATTTTAAGTTTGTGCAGAGTGGTGCTGCCGACTGCTAGTGCTTCTCATCAAGTATGACTTGATGGATGAGTGGATGGGTGGATGACTTTCAACCCATCATATTTTCACGTTTAGGAAATAGAGAATACATAGACATGGTTTTGGTGAGAGACTAATGGACAAATTGCTCTAATATGTAAAAAAAAATGTAAACTAGATTTACTGGTGTTTCTAACATGACTCTGAAAATCATGTTAAAATGCCCTTCTCTGTTCCATGCATGCCTTAATTTGTTTTGGAGGAAAATAAACAAACTTTTATATAACAAATTATGAATAAATGCATTAGCAGAAGGCATCTGAACGCATCGTGTACAGGAAATACATTATTAAATGGATCCTGCTGGAATCCTTTCCACTGTCTTTATCCCTATCTGTTTGGAGAGTGCATTCTTGCACAAATTCAAAGGTCCTCTCTCCCCTAGTAAACTGACTCTCAAATAAATAATGCAGCAGTCATGAATTATGCTGACATTTCACTTCATTCACATCTCTTTCTGCTTGGGAGTTCAGTCTCTAACTCACAAATGAGATGTGTCTGTTACGCCTGTTTTTGTTGGTTGGTTTTAACTGCCTGACAAAGATAGCACCCATTTGACAGCCTTGAAACATTGGCCTTTGTTTAAGTTAGTTAAAAACACAAAATAAGGTTTTCAGTGAAGAGTATAAAAAGAATACTATATTACCCTGGACTTCTCTGCCATGGTGTAGTTTGGTGTATAAAGCACAGCACTTGGTTCCTTCACTCTAACCAATGTAATTGCTCTGTAATTACTTAATTGCCAATTCTTTCATCCCACTCCATTTCACTACTTAGCCTTGTGAACACTTGTTACATAATTGTCCTCCATTAAAGGAACATTGTCAGGGGATTCACATTTTGACCTTTATTGCTTGTAATTTTGTTGGTGTAGGAGTTTGTATATTTTACTCTTCAACTACTCAATCCACATATCATAATTGAATCACTGTCTACTTTTTTCCTCTTTGCTGATTAGGAGTCTGGCCTACAACAACCTTGAGACGTTGCCCAAAGATGTTTTTAAGGGCATGGATGCGTTGACCAAAGTGTGAGTTCAGTCTGAATTTCAGACACAATACATTCACATTAATTCATCTTTAATATGTATGGATTCTTAGTATGACCGGTTACAATCTTTGACATTGTGAATGTTGTGATGCAGTCAACTAATTTAACACACGCACAAATGTAATATATTTTCCAGAGAATTTTATACATGTTCAGTTTTTTTTTGCTATTCCTTGCTGGAAATGAAGAAAATATATACAAGACCAAGATCTATAGGAGGTTACAATGTATGTGTAAGTAAACATAATTTGTAGTAGTGTATATTTTGAGAGAAAGGAATTGGATTGTGGCTTTAGTCACACTTCCACAGTCAGCTGAATTAAGGAGACTAGAGTGTATACAGGTGTTTTGAGTCAGTACACACAACTAAGGTCAACAGCTATTCGGGGTGAGAGTGGTGACAAGCTGAGAATACTATGTCCTGAGATAGGCTACATGTTGTGGCTTTGTTACCTTGAAGCCAAAATGCCTCCGAGTAGAGCAGAGACAGAGGTTAGTAAGCAGAGACTAAATAGGGATTGGAAATCTAACATATACTGTTTGTAACATTTACTACATACAGGCAGTAAGTGTGTAAGATGTGTTACCGATCTGATAACTGATGTCCTCTGTGTTTCGTCTGCGCATTTAGGGATCTACGAGGCAATAACCTGATATGTGACTGTAAGCTGAAGTGGCTGGTGGAGTGGATGCACAACACAAATGCCACACTGGACCAGATCTACTGCAGCGGTCCACCCAGTCACCAGGGGAAGAAAATCAATGACCTGCTGCCACTCTCTTTTGACTGCATCACAGCAGGTATTATCTTTCCCATGTCTCCCCCCTTGTTATGGAGGAATTACATCAACAATGTCTCTCTCCCAGTTTGCTGCCTCACCTGTTTCTGTCTTATGCCTCTGTCCTGTCTTTACTCAGTATCAATTTTCAGTGTTTATGGAAGATTTTGTTTGTGTTTAAAGACAACAGACAAAATTAATTGTCATGTTGTACCTTTCAGAATTTGCCTCCTATCAGTCGCTTAAGTTCGAGTCCATTTCGGTGGAGGCCTTCACCTTTGGTAAAGATCAGTACGTTGTGTTTGCCCAACCTTTTGCTGGGACATGCAGCTTCCTAGAATGGGATCATGTTGAGATGACCTTCAGAACCTATGACACCATTGAAAGTAAGTTGTGTCACTTACTGTTTTCTTCCTCAAATGTATAATTGTTAACTGGGCGGAAATGGGCGGGACAGGTGTGAGTATAATGAGTATAAAATATTGATTCTATCATGTCAGTGATGTTAGGTGCTCTCAAATCAAATGCTCCCAGGCTATTAGTCTAGTATTAATGTATTTTCTGTGTGTCTCTGCTTTTGTCCTGTTTAGGCACCTCCACTGTGGTCTGCAAGCCCATGGTGATCAACAACCACCTCTTTGTTATAGTGGCGCAGTTGTTTGGAGGCTCACACATTTACAAACGTGACACCTCAGCCAACAAGTTCATCAAGATCCAGGACATCGACATCCTGAAGATTCGGAAACCAAATGATATTGAGACCTTTATGATTGATGGAGAGTCATTCTTTGTCATCGCTGACAGCTCTAAGGTCGTATGTTTCTCATTTTCTAATGTACACTTAAATTATCAGCGCATATGTAAACCTTCTGTGGCTGATTGCTTAAATGTTGCTTACAGTAATGTTAAAAAATTCTTATTTCACTTTTAATAACAACCACACTGTTGTATTTGATTCAACTATATTGTATACTCTATGCCTTCTTGTTCTTCCCACCATATCAGCCTTTCTTTGTCCCTGACCAATATGTTGTTTAACGTCTGCTTCCGACGATTACACTGGCATTGCCAAATGTTCCCATATGTGCTAACATATGTTTAGGAACACTCCGGCACACACACACAAACACACACACTTATCTTTGGCCCCATCTAAAAACTGGTTGTTATTTTCTCTGTTTTATAAGTATTTTGTTACAGATGTTTAACAGTTTCTATATTAAGTGGAGCTTTGATTAAAATTGAACTTTGCTGTCATCCTATGTTTGTTGTATTATAGGCTGGCTCCACAACAATGTATAAATGGAACGGCAATGGGTTCTACTCCCACCAGTCACTCCACCCGTGGTACCGGGACACAGATGTTGAATATTTGGAGATCTCCAACAAACCCCACCTGATCTTGTCCAGCAGCTCCCAGAGGCCTGTTGTGTATCAGTGGAACAGGAGCCAGAAACAGTTTGACCGCAGGACTGACATACCAGATATGGAGGACGTCTTCTCTGTCAAACATTTTCGGGTCAAAGGTGAGAGCTTCAGCTTGTAGAGCAGCATAGCACACACACAGGGTTCATCTTGCACTGACTAAAAAAACACTGTGTGCTCTTCTCACACTCTCCAACTAGACCTTATCACAATACCAGCTGGTGCAAATCAATTTGCCCATAGTTTGTCCACAGTACATGTACTCTAAAAGCTATTATGTACAAGCCATTATTAACTTTTTAGCTCTCTTAGCTGTAATTTTTTATCATTTATCATTGCAGTATGTCATAGCCATTTTAAAGCTCGTAAGAGACAATATCACTGTCCACTGCCATAAAACCTGCCCATAAATCAATGCTTTATAATACTTACAGTATGTTTTTTTTTCTTTGCTCACCTATAGTGACTCTTTGCACATTAGCTGTTTATAACAAGCTGTGAAATATTTGGACACAAACAGTTTTTTTGTCTTTTCTATTTCAGATCCAGATTTAGCAGCCGAATGTATAAACTAAACAGCTCCTTGAATCTTTCTCCTTTTCAAAGGTGATCTGTTTATATGCTTGACAAGATTCATTGGGGACTCCAAGGTGATGCGCTGGGACGGTGCCATGTTCAAGGAGGTCCAGGCATTTCCTTCCCGTGGCTCCATGGTGTTTCAGCCTGTCTCCATCGGCAGCTGGCAGTACGCCATCTTGGGCAGCGATTATTCGGTGACGCAGATCTACCAATGGGACACCAAGAGGGGCCAGTTCATCCCATCACAGGAGCTTAATATCCAGGCACCTCGAGCATTTTCTCTGGTTTCCATTGACAACCGGGTGTTCCTGCTTGCATCCAGTTTCAAGGGGAAAACACAAATATATGAGCACCTCATGATTGATTTGAGCAATTAAACCTCTCATTAATTCAGGACATTGTCATTCTAATGTTTTTTCTGTGATTTGGTTTAACGTATTAGTTACATTAGAACCCACCAGCAAGATTAAAAAAGTAAAAAGTTCAGTCTATTTAAGGTTTTGTTAGGCTGAGGGTAATGGGTGAAATTCTTATATAGGTTAAGACCTTTCTTCAGTTACACTGAACATGCATTATTCACAGTTCCTTGAGCCTAATGTTTGGCAATCTGCTGCAACAAAGTCCTTTGTTTTCATCATCACGCCCTCCTGTTTGGGAATGCCTTATTCTCCATTTTGAAAAAATGAACTGACAATATTTCAGGAAAGCCAAACTGTGAAATCACAGCAGTTATTCAGTGTTGTATTTTCTATCGCAGGAATGTGATAGGAAGGATTTGAGAATTTGGTATTTCTGATGTCCATTTTTTAGTAGCTAAATTGCTAAACTAATTCATAGTTGATGTGAACAGTTGTACAGAGAAAAAGGAACACAAAAGACAACATTTCTTTTAGTTTCCTTTAATTAAACAAGGCATTTTACTAACATTATATGTAGCTGAAACTGAGTTGTGAAGATATTCAACAGCACCATTGCTGTAAGCAGTCTGCGTAGATTCATCTCATCTTCTCTTTATTATACTGGAGTTGAATATAACAAGGCTTCTTTAGTCTCGATGACTGCGGGGAACACCAGGCATTTAAATCACACAAGGATGTGTTGCTGAAATTCTTATGAGAGAAAGTCTAAGTTGTTATATACCTTGCAGAAGATGGATAATCTCTCCACTGAATTCATTATTTAATAGGAACAATGTAGGTACAGTGGCTATGTATGTTAGAGGTAGCTCGCTTCAAAAACAATGAAGGTAAAGACTGGACTATTGCTGAGAATTATACCAGATGGTCAACCTGTGTTCCAACTGTCTTCTGTCACTACTTAACTACTTAATACATACATATGTGACTCTAATATATGAAATGAAGAATCCACTGAACACTGTGAGACACTGGGGTAAAAGTGTATTTGTTTAAGCAAGACTGTATACATGATACAGATGCTCATCGTGTCGATTCCTGATGAATGACTCGCTGGAAGCATCCCACTGTGTCACCCAGCCCTCTCTCTTTCACTGCACTCTTGCCCCTTTTCTCCCTCATTGACAAAACCATTGTTGTCTCTTCAACTAAAAGCCAACCACTGTGCTACCTGTGCTTTCACATGGTATTCTTATTCTGACACAAAGGAAACTGCATATTGATAACAACTAACAACTTCACTGACAACTATTTGCCAAATATAATGTTTACGTTTTTACAATACTGTGTAAAGTAATTTATATATTGCTTTTATATGTAGAGGGGACCACACTTAGTGTTTTATTTTTCATAGACATAGATTTAGTGTAGATATAACAGAGGGTAATCACCTTAAATGCTGTGTAATGCTCTACTTAAAAATATATAGGTTTACTTGTGTCAGTTTAGGATATAGGACGTTAGCGATTCCTTTGTCATTTTTCTCAATGTATTTTATGTACAGTAGCAATAAAATACTAAAATGTTACATCATAGATGTCTTTCTTTTATTGCTGTTGTGTATTCATACGTGGAATAATGTTTTCCTGTCTTACATACAGACCTGAGAAGAAACCGACAATCAGTCATTTTACATAAAGCAGCAATATCTTATCAGCTCTTGATAAGGAAAGATAACCTCATCTCCGTCGAGTAAACCTCTGGAGTTGATATTGAAAGTGTGTTTCTAGGAGTAGCAGTGCACTGCATTAACATCCAGTCACACACTAAATATGTTGAGAGAATGTGTTGTGGGCTCTCTACAGTGGTGGTAAATAAAATGGGTTTAACTATGATGTAAAGTGAAGCCATTATGTGTCATAAAGTGCAGATGTATGAACAAAAAAGCATCAGTTGCCTTCAGCAAACACATTAATGACCCACATAGACTTCAGCTAAAACAAAACGGAAAAATCTGAGAAAATGTTTGAGTGTCTCATGGATTTTTACATAATTATTGACTCACAGTTATGATTTGGTATTTTATTGTCTTAAATCTGATTTTTTTTTATCTGAAAGTCATAATCATGTCACAAAAAATTATAAACCATTAAAAAAGGACCAAAAAAAAAAAAGAAAAGAAAAGACATACTTCTGCTTCTTGTTACTATGTAATTCATAAAAAACGTCTGTGTAAGCTCAGTTTTGGTTGGTCCAGAGCTCTCTCTACAATGGGCGTAACGCTTGGTAATGTTTTAGTTGTCCTACAGACTTGGTTTATGTTCAGTTCTGCCACCCTGTGGTTAAAGTAAACAGCGCATGGGAGCTTGTATCAAGGTTAGTCATTAACCTGGTCTTCAGTCACTCAGGGCACCGAAGAAGGCGGACGTACTCTATATAAGGCATGCTGCCGCTCAGCAGTCACATCTTACCATGGGCGACTGTAACCACTGTACACACGAGCGGCCTTTATCCATAGTCGACGGCATTACTGTAGTGTTTCACAAAGTTGACAGCCATGGCAAAAAGAGCGGCGACGACGACGACAACCACGACGAGCGTGGCGACGGTGAACGCACAGCAGAGAGAGTTCACTTGCAAAGTAACTGTCATGTATCGTGTGGTTATGATGAGGAGGGGGAGGAGGAGGAGGGGGACACGGGAGGCAGCGACGGTTCACCGCAAGGCAGCGAGAAGAGAGCGCTGTGCCCGCCGGCGTTTTGCGTCAGAGGCAAGCCCTCGTCTCGGAAAGGAAGCGCAGATGAAGGTAAAACTTTATAGAGGAGCTCACACACTTCTTTAGTGCTGCTTCGTTTATAGACGTCACCACTCCATGAGCTGTTATTGAACTCTGTGTCAGGACAAAGATGCAGAAAAGGCTACGAGCAGCAAGAGAACGGATGACTTCCCGACACAACCGTATAACGTCATATTACTAATAACCGGACTGATATCACGTGGGTGCTATTAGCCTATAAGGAAGGAAAACAAATAAATCATAATTAATTAAAAGGAAATCTAATGGCACATTGTACATTTTAGATTTTTTAATCTGTAACAATCACACTATTTGATAATATGTATTGCGTCACAGTAAAAGCAAGCGATAAAATAAAGAATTGACTTTTTAAATAAACACTTTGTAATGGAAATGTATTTTATGTTTTTTTTATTGTTTCAACATAAAGCAGTTTTTATTGCTGATGGATAGTATTTTATTTTATTGTTTTATTTTACCTAATAAAAAAAAATCTCAATTACAAAGTTGATGTCTAACACACGGTCAGCCCTGTTGCCAAGTGTGTAGCTTACCCTTTGATAAAAATGCCCTGCTGTAACACAGCTCAACATTTGCATCACCCTTAAAGAGGATGGATGACAGTGCACTTTTACAATAATAAGGCCACTATACCTGTGTCCTTTTAGAATATTAGAGATAAGATTAAAACAGTAATGTTGATCTGAGCCTCTTTTGTTCAAACCTTTTAGAAAGAACATGTCCTTCAGTTAAAGTTTGAAAGAGTGGTGGCACTATAAGTTATCGCTTAAGTGAAACTATAGATAGATTTTCCCTTTGAGGCAAACCTGTACTGTTGAAGTGTACAAGGAAGTGAGAAACCTTCAATGAATGGCATATCTGTTTCACTTGTACTGGCCTGTAAAATGACACTGCAAAAACGAAAGACAATAGTTGATTCATCGCTATACACAGAGTTGTACCATGTCCAACTTGTCACTCCAAAAAATAGTGATTATTTTGAGTTACCTTTTTAATTCCATAAAAGCTCTATTTCATTTCTCATATTAAACTTCACAGCAATTCATCAGTAAAGTTACAAAGTGATGATATAATGTTGTGTTCATGTCCATGATCTTAAAGTGTATAATCCAAACTAACTTGTTACTAAAAACTAACAAAGTTAAGCAATATAAATTCAGCCACTCAACCAAATCTGATAGAACTATTACAGTATGAGAAATGAAATGCTAAAGGAGGATGGCTTACCATAAATGTTTAATAAATGAAATGTAAGTAGACCACATGTTGTGGACAAAAACAAATACAGATGTCTGAGGGGCCTTAGGATGAAAATGAATTTTTAAACGCATATCAGTTTATTATTCCAAAGACAGGGTTTGCAAACACCACCCAGGTCACATGGAGTTCAGTGTCACGCTCCCAGTTTCAGTGCTCCAGTTTCTCCATGTTTGCTGTTTGACTCTGACCTTTTCTCTTTTATTCACAGGCACAGAAAAATCAAAGAGTTGTCCAGGTCTTGGACTGTTCTATACTTTCCTGTCCTCAGTTTTCTTCTCCATTATTGCCCTCTTGGTGAAAACCATCAAGGATGTTCACTCCATAGAGATCAGTGCCATACGCTGCTTCTTCCAGATGCTCTTTGTTATTCCATTACTCATCTACCACAAGTAAGTATGATGGAAAAACTCTGGATTCCCACAGTGAGACAGTTTGTGTTTAATTGCATTTGAAATTTACACATACTGTGTGCACCATAACTGGGGTTAGCTCATTACACCCAAACAGTCTTTATTTCAAACTAGCAATTTATATGTTGTGATTAGATTAACTGCATCAACTCAGTGACGTAGCATGGATTTCTTTGTCTACATGCTCTGCCACACACACAAAATATCCTGGCTTAAAATATAGTTGCTGTTCTAATAAATTTCAGTTGTCAAAATACTATAAGAGGAATCCATTCATTTCCCTAACTGCTGATGTCAACAAACTATGTGGATCCAGTGAAAGATTAAAATAATGGCAACACAAAGTTATACAGTTATTGTTTTAAGGCACTCACAAATGGGTTTAAGATTTGAATTGAATTTATTCATTTATTCACATGACAAAACAAAAATATTCACACAAAAACTGTTGTTGAGTGGTTACAACAACACTAGTGGAAAGCAAAATCCAGAATCACAGATTGTCTAAATAACGTAAGTACAAAGAGAAAGCATATGAAAATAATAAAAGTATATGAAGGGAGAAAGTATTCTAAGGGCTTCTTATAATCATTTATTTTCCTTTCTATTCAGGTATTAATTTATTCAGTAGCTTATGATTCACTTTATGATTCACTTATTGTTAGGATATAAAACTTTACTGTGACACTAAAAAGGTAAAATTAGACCAAATTCCCAACGACTTTAAACAGTGTTTCAGTTTATTCATATACCTCTTTGTACATCATTCCTCTTTACATTACATTAATTCATCATCAAAAATCTGCATCTCATTCTCTCCTTTCAGCCCCATCCATCAATCACATTCATTTTCACACTGCCGAAATCTATCAGTCCATACAGCCATGCAGTCATTTGTCATCTCTTAGCTCACCTAGCCACTCATTTTTACTCCATGCGTCTCTTTCTCAAATTCTTTTTATTATTTCCTCTATCAGTCAGTGTAGTCATCCATCAATTCACTCACCCATTCATCCATCATCCTCATGTCTCTGCTCCTCCAGGACAGGTTTCCTTGGCCCCAGAGATAAACGTAAATTTCTGGTCTTTCGGGGTTTCATTGGTGCCAATTCTATGATCCTCCTCTTCTATGCCGTTCAGCAGATGCCATTAGCAGATGCCACTGTCATCATGTTCAGGTGAGAGCTTGTAGGAACTTAACTGATTGTGCATTAGTGGAAATTATTGCTGACACTACAAATAGATTTTATCCTCCATTAATTAAATGGCTTAAGTTAATCTCCTTCATTCTCATTCGTACCTTGCCCTCATCTCTTCATCTCACTTTCAAACAGTTTCCATATTCCCAATACTTGTTTCTCTCTCTACTGTATACCTCTACTATATATAAGGTAATCTGTTTACAGAGTGCTCAACATTTGTCATCACTTTTCTCTCAGCTTCCTTATATTGTTTAACTACACCCACACATTATTACATTTTCACAAGTTTTATTCTGTATCACCCTTTTGTTCAATAAAACCATTTCTTCCATCATCCACTGAACATCAGTAATCCAGTGTTTACATCACTCCTGGCTTGGATCTTCCTGAAGGAGAGATGTACAATTTGGGACTGTGTCTTCATGGTCTTTACCCTCACCGGAGTCATTCTCATCGCTCGACCACCATTCCTGTTTGGTGATCATGTCCACGGCATTGAAGGCAACTACACTAGCCACATCAAGGGGACTATTGCTGCCTTTGTAGGTAATATATTTAATAATATCATACAACACATTACAACTAGTACGGCTTATTCTCCTGGCACATTGCGGTCAGTTGTAACATGTGGTATTTTAATTCAGTCCAGCTGGTTATACTATGGGCTTTTATGTCTCATCCATTGTGCTTGAAGCACATTTCATTTCTTTGCAAGTGAAACAGTGTTGGTTTGAGGTTCAGATTTAAAGCACATCATACTATCTCAGAAAGTGAATTTAGCGTCTCTGCTAAGCAAAAGTTTTATTTGATCTGATTTTTGAATTTCCCAGCTATCAGGAGTATAGTGCAGAAAAAAATCCCTCACTGGCTTCACACCAGCATTTGAAGCTAGTGGGTTTTTTGATGGATTGTCTTTCTGGTATTACATCTGCAGTGTAGGAGAGCTCTTTCTCTTTTTTTAGCCTTATAATCCCTCCTGAAATAATTTTTAAATAACCCCACTGTCACATCAAATGTGCAAATGCAACTTTGGGCAAAGAAAAGTCCATATTTTAAGTACCCTTCTTAGTAGTTGCCCAAGCCATAGCATCATGCACTGCAAGCTTGTATGCAGGTTCAACTCAGCTGGCAGGAAATATTGGGTATAGTCAAGGAGGAATTCAAAAGTAATTTTCTATGGTTACATGAAAAATAGCTATACTTGGTTCATTCAAATCTTTGCTGATTATCTCAGTATGTAGTTATGTGTTGATATTAATTTGTTATTTTATTCCCACTCTTATTAGGTGCAATTACTGCTGCTTGTACACTGGTTGTCCTTCGCAAGATGGGGAAGAGTGTCCATTACTACCTATCTGTTTGGTACTATGCTGTCATTGGTTTAGTCGAGTGCATCATCGCTGTTTCCGTCCTTGGGGAATGGAGAATCCCATACTGTGGCCGTGATCGTTGGATGATGATTTTGATTGCAGTCCTGGGAATTGTAGGCCAGACCTTTCTCACAAAGGCCCTGCAGATCGAGAAGGCTGGACCCGTGGCCCTGACAAGGACTACAGATGTGGTGCTGGCATTCATCTTCCAGTTTATTTTCTTTAACCGTGAACCGACATTGTGGAGCCTCGGAGGGGCGCTGTGCGTAGTGTTGAGCACCAGTGGAGTAGCACTTAGGAAGTGGTACAGCAACTCTCGCAAGAGCTGAGCAGGAGATATAGAAAACGAAATATTACTATTTATTGTTTTAGCAATATTATATGTTATTGATTCATTCTGTATATTACTTGTTACTTAAATACAACACCGTCATGAGGTTCAAGCTCTTTAAGGTTTAAGCAAAAACAAGTAAGGATAATACCAGGGTCAGTAATGAGCTTTCTCTACATCTATAGATGTTGATTCTTTAAAGTCAGCAAGTGTAATTTATTTTAATGCATTTATTACATGTATATATGTAGAGGTGGAAAAAAGAGAAAACTGTCGATCCACATTGCTGCCCCAAACGTTATCCTGCTCTTTAAAGGCTATGTAGCCAACCAACTTTTTATTCAACAGAATTTTCCTGTTTTCTTATGTGTGCAGCATAAATGGGGCTTCGAGTTTACCATAATGAAGCAGTCTAATGACTGTCCCGTTTTCCTTTTGCTTTTATGCTGAATGAAACTGCCAAAGAGCAAGATATAGCTTGGATATCATAGTATGTTAAAACGTCATTTTATTGTGGTATCTACTAGGCACTATCAAATGTGTACCTGCAAAAAATATTATAAATCTGTGGTGCTGACAATACAACTATGATCTATAAGAACAGAAAATATTATGTTATATACATACACAAACTTATGTACACAGTTTTTACCTGAAAACACGATATAGAATTCTCTCAGGGATTTAGCCCGTTTTTACAATACCCACATTTGAGTTACGCCTAAATCCAACCCCAATGATGTTTTCCATGAAAAACTTCTGTTATAATAATTTCTGATCAAACATTATCTTCACAGTTTTTCCCGCTATATTTAAACCTATTACATATGATAATAGCCACAGTCAATCATTTCTTAATATCTTATCTAATAGTGCCTTAGCTTGAGACCTTTCATCTCCAGCTTCCCTAAGTGGAGCTGCTCAATAACCAGCAGCTTAAACTGGGCAACTGTCAGGTACGATTCTACGTATGAATATGAACTTGAAGACAGGTGCTTTAAAAAAAAAAAAAAAACACAATCACAATAGGTAATGATTGTTAAAATGCTTGTAAGACAAAATCAAAGATAATGTCTAACAGTAGTTTCAATCATATACCTTTGACAGCCCCTTAAACCCAGAAAATTCACATTTATTTCTTGATCAGGAGTCAAGACTTTTGTGTTGGCTGACACCTGCTGTCATCTTAGAACTAAAACATCAAATTAGTGTTATCAAGAGTGTAAGAACATCTTTTCTGTCATGTTCCAGGGGAACGTTGTTCGCACTTTGTCTTTGCTAGAGGGTAGAAGTGTCAGTAACCTGAGGTGAAACAACATCATACCAGCGCAGTTTGACAATATACCCTAGAGAGAATCGTAGTTTTTGCCACATTTTCATCTGAATCTGTGATTCTTGTGCCAAGAATCACAGATGGTGGCTTTATGACTTCCCATACGTGGGTTAGTTGTACCTGAGTCTGCTCTGTCCAGGTAGTGAAACTAATTTCAAGTCAATGTCATAACAACATTAGCTTTAGATTAGCATTTTTAGATAATGTTGTCACAAATCATATTGTATGTTTACAGGGTCATTTAACAACAAATTCCCCACTGTTATAACTGATAACTGCAATTTTCTGTTGAGAAAAGGTTTGGATGGGTGCAGAAAAGCTAGATAAGGGATGCTATCAGTGCTGCTAGACAGCTACTTATCCCACATTTTCCTCCTTACTATTTTTCATATGCTGCTGTTTTTGGTTCTTATTCTTATTATACACTTCTGCATCGTCAGTGCATAATCAGACTTACCTATAACTGTAGTTCTTCCTTTTATATTCCTGGTTTTGCACATTACACACATTTTATGTAATGTGACACTTTCTATGGGAGCAATATTTTTTCTTTAATCCTCTTCTTAAGAGGTGAAACATAGATTCCATAGGGCATTTTCTATACTGGAGAAGACACTCTCTTATGACTTTATCTTAGCGTACTGTTCTGAGGTTTGAACGTCATTTCAGCCACGCACAAACATTATGCAAGAAGAAGTCATTCTGATAATGAATACCCTGTAAGGCTATGTTATTAACACTATCACTAATATAAATTAGTAATAAAAGCAAGCTCATTAAAATCTCATCCTACCCCTTGGTCATAAAGGATATACTGTTGCTGAATGCACATCATGTATATCAAGTGCTGGGGTTTTCTGTATCTTTAAAGTGAAGAACAGGAACATATTTAACATAATCTGCCTTCCACATATGATTCTAACATGCTTTAAAGTGGAAATATATAATGAAAGACACTTTACATATTACACTAACACATTATGGGCATTTCAAGTGTTTAGAGGATACATTTTATATTACTTTTGTTTGATTTGCTTTGAGATTGATTTTTATTTCTGAAAATATTAGTTTAGTTGACTTGAATGCTGGTAGTGTAAGCACAACGTGTTTTATTCCATTAAATAGTTAAATGAACATTTGTTTCGGTACCTATAAGCCTTACAAACTAACTAAAGCTGTTTTTTAAGG
>OMLM01007861.1:0-16417 GCA_900302695.1 Helostoma temminkii
CATATGTAAAAGGTACAATGGTGACACAACTGTCCTGGGGCCCCAGACCTCCAGAGGACCCAAAAGGCCAAGGCATGTTTCCATTACCAAAACAGCAGGAGCGAACTCCTGGGAAGATTAGGCAAATTAGTCCACTGACATTTCAAAAGTGTGACGGCAGTTTGTATTCCTAACCTGGGACAGAAGTGTGTTATTTGTATGAAAATGGACACAACAAAAGCCTGGCTTTTGTTGTCAGTCTCAGTTGTATTCTCTCAGGCTGCTCCATCCTGACATTTGTGAGACACAAAGTACAAGCAAAAAATCAGGGAGTATACTAGGCTACTACCAGTCCACCTTGTCCCCAGAATATTTCAGACTATTTATTTATTTTAAAGAGTTTCCTGTCCTCTCAGATGTTCCTGCAGTGGAAACACACTTTCTGTGTCAGCTGCTCTTTTGGGGGTTTGATTACTGGGGACTTTGACCCACTAGTATGACATCATAGTATGACATCAACTATCCTGTGTAATTACAAAATATTGTAGTCTTATCTGTTGAGGGCATGACAAACATCATGTGTTTCAGCATTTTCCCATAAAAAGATCTGCTGTAACAAACAAGTTATAATTAGGGGCAGTGTGGCAGGTAGTTGGTTTCTAGGTCTCCCTGCGTATCTTCCTGCTTGGAATAAAACCTGTTGTTTCTTCATGCAAAATTGATTTCAGGTTTAAAATTTAATCAGACTGTGTCATTGCTGGGTACGGTGAGGAAGCATGGGTAATTTCCAAATTTACTGATACATGCTGGGTTAAGTGAGGTCATGGTACTTACTAATGTGATGTCTCATGTTATGATCCAAAAACATAACCCAGTGTGCTTGGCATGATAATTATTTACAACAAAATTACAGATGCATATACAATATGTTAATCTCAGCAGTTTCATACAGATATACCATTTGACTTCAGACACAATAATATATTATTCATTTCAAACCATAAGCACAGTTTTCCACTAACACTGACTTAAGTACTTTTGTTGGCCAAACATAACCACAGACAGAAGTCAGGAAGTGAACCCAACACTTCCTGTCCACAATTTGACTCTGGTCCATTAATGGAGCTTCATCTTTCCTACTTTTGCCACCTGAACATGAAACATATATACTCTAAATACAAATTGTCATTACACAGAACTGCAATACATGAATTGCAGAAGTGTTAAAGAAATGCTGTGTGCGTCTGTACTGCAGCATATATTGTTGCAGGATCCTTAAATCCTCCAGTTTTTGCTCTGTAATGAAAGGTCCAAGCACTTTATCCTTGAATACCCTTCCTGAACCCCCTCCGTGCTTCCCCTAATTCCTATTCCCTAAACTTGTAATTAAAATTCATCCACCTAAACCTTTCTTTGTTAAGTTATGGGCTGAGACACAGAAAGGCTCCCACAGTAATATATTTTGGTCATCGTAGGGCCCGGGCAGGGACTGTACATTTCTATAGATGTGCTGGAGACAGTTTAACAGCCCTGGGACTATTCTGTGCCTGCCTTCTTGTTTCAGAGCCAGAGCTAATCTGTCACCTCTGTCTCTACAGGAGCCCTGTGCTACGCTGAGCTGGGGACTTGTATAAAGAAGTCTGGTGGTCACTACACATATATAATGGAAGCCTTTGGACCTCAGATGGCTTTCATAAGGCTCTGGGCTGATCTTATTGCTATAAGGTAATGTCAGCCCCATCAACCAAACATATAGCTGCAACAATGAATATTTTTTTCACATTAACAATGGGTCAAAACTCTGTGTGATGTATTTTTTACAGCCCAGAATTATCCTCACAGCAGATATTTAGAGACTTTAAAGATTTCCTTATGGAATTGGAGACAAAAACAAGAGTGAATGTCAATGCTTCCATGTCTGTTATTGTATCCATGACCTAAATTTCATTACCATCCAAAAAACTAGGGTTGGGATGGACCAAAAACTACAGTTTTTTTCCTACATGTTTTCACTTTATATATTCAGTCAAATAACAAAGAGAGTGTGTCTTCTCCCCGGTGTTGCTATTGTAGAGTTACAGAACTGGCAACAAAACCCGAAGGGCTATACTGTGTGTTGCATATGTTAGGAGAACATAAAGGACAAAAATATTAGTGGATGCTGCTTTAAATATTTACCTCATCTAAATATTGCTAGCTTGATATAATGGTCAGAAAATCTAAATATGCAAAATTAGTTTGCAGAGAGGAAGTAGTATAGCTTAGAAGCTTAGAATTATCAGAACTTCAGTAATAACATTTATATGAATTATCACCTTTCACACAGTTCTAACTTCAAAACTGAGAATTTATAACTTTGTAAAAGTAGAATTCACAGCAGAGCTGCTGTTTTATTTTTTTTACAGGTCTACTTAATATAGTGGCCAGTGTGTGTAGGTATCTAATGAATTTTATATAACCTGAATATTGATATATATACCTGGCATCTCTTATGAAGCAGTATGCAAATGTTTAAGAACCACATTTCAAGCCTTTCATTTCAAGGTGTGAAGATTTGATACTGTGAGAGAGTATCATACTTGAAATATAAATGTAATTCTAAATAGAAAAATAAGCCCAGTCTCGCATAGTAAAATATTTTGGGTGACCAACACCCAACAACAACACCAAGCAAATGAAGAACCTGCCTATTTTAAGATGGAAGCTGAGTCTAGTTTAGACCTATAAGGTGAGAAAATGTCCATGTGCAGCTGTGTGTGTATACGGCCCAGGCAAAGCAGTATAAACAGTCTAGTGGCTATCCTGAGCTGCCCAATTTTATGCTGGCCCCAGGCTAGCAGATACCATGGGAAATGAACAAAGACAGAGGCAGCAATGAAAACAAGAGTGAGAGAGACAAAGAGAGATTTCCCCAGCTGCAGCAGCTCAGTAGCTGGTGGGGGAAATGAAGAGGGAAATACTGATGAGCCATAAGATGAGCCCATGGGACCAGTCAACCTTATCTGATCCTTATTGAAGCCCAGCCTATGGACACCAGCACACAGTCAGTCTGAATGAAGATGTCAGTGTGGGAAAAGTTTGTCCTTCACATTTCATTACACACACAGTCATATGTGATGAGCATGTACATAAGACCTGCTTAATTACTGAGCGTGGAGCGCATGCTGTGCATGAGAGCTAGAGTGGCCTGTGAGAGTGGGGCTGAGTTCAGTTCCATTAAGATTTAATGATCACAACATGCATAAATAATCGGTAACAGTTTAAGGAAATAGTATCCATACAGAATGCAACTGGGAGATCTGCAAAAGAAAGTTCATGTTTGACCTTCAATCATTTAAAAAATTCTGCTAAGTTGCAATAATGTGTGTGTTTCTTTATACTATTTTCCACATGTTGTTTAATCCAATGTACTTTATTAATATTTATATGTAACTATTTGGGAAAGCTTCTACAAGGCAGCTTTCAACAGACAGAGATGCAAGGCCAGGGGAAGAACTTAGTTATTCCTTATGTGGCAGGTGTGTCTGAGAAACTTGAAAGGATTTTTGGGAAACATCACATACCTGTCCACTTCAAGCCCACCAACACACTGAGACAGAGACTCATCCACCCCGAAGACCAGACACCAAAACACAAGACGAGCAATATAGTGTAAGCAGTCCAGTGCATCGAAGAGTTCAGAGCCGTACACTGGAGAAACTAAACAGCAGCTACACAAGAAGATGGCCCAACACAGAAGAAGCAAAAGCTCAGGACCAGAATCAGCTGTGTTCCAAAGGACAAAGGACACTTTTGAGGACAGTGATGTACACAGTGGTTGGGAGAGGGGTCAGTGAGCCTTTGCATGTGTAGCCCCTCACTTAACAGGCTCAGTGGGACCATACACATAACCTTTATTATTCAGGTGATGTACACTTAAAACTGATCACAAATCTGATACACTGGGCAGAAAGAAGATGAAGTGTTCCACAGAGCTGAGCTAGTAATACTTTTATTGTTGTATTTGTCACTATAAAGCAATTATTTTATATATAATTTGTTTCAATGCAAGTTTCAGTTCATTAATAGAACTCTATGTGTGTCCTGCAGGCCTGCAGGGATGGCAGTCATCTCACTAGCCTTCGGTCATTACATCCTGGAGCCTCTGTTCATGCCATGTAACATCCCCCCTATGGCTGTTAAATTGGCCACTGCTATGGGCATAAGTATGTACTCTACATTAAATGTTTTATAACAATATTTTACAGCAACTGGGCAACTGGGTTAATAGGTCCTTGTCCCTAAAACTGAACAACACTGAGCAACATTTAAGTATGAAAGTGCTGAGTTGAGACCAACTGAACAGATTCAGAGTGAGATATTGTTCAGTGAGAATTGAGAATTATTTGAGAATAATAAGACTCTGTCCACACATTTCAGGTTCTTTTGGATGAGCAGTAGAACTGAACCACATCACACTGCCTAAACTTTGTAATGAATGAAGAGTTAGGGTTCTGGATGCCAGCACTGAACAGAGCAACAATTATTTGTCAAATGTAATTTTTTTCTTAAAGGGTACATTTATACATACAAGTTCTTTTGCTACAGTTTTGGCCTTGAGAATGATTTATTTAGGTTTTAACAGATATAGATGCAGACCTGAAGCATAAAATGTCTAACTGAAAACATCAGTGTGTGTGTGTGTAGTGTAAAAACACACTAACAGTATACAGTAGCACTATGTGTTAGATATTTAACACTAAATTACATTAAAATACAATTTATTGTATCACAAAATTACACAGTGAGTGTTAAAGTAACACTGAGGTGTGTGGACCTATATAAGTGAAACTTTTTTACACCACACACTTTGCTGTGACATGACATGACTTGCTCTGTTTGTCTCTGTAGCTTCCATCATGTACTTGAACAGTATGAGTGTGACATGGACTGCCAGGATTCAGATCTTCCTCACCTTCAGCAAGCTCCTGGCCATCGCCATCATCATAGTGCCTGGGATGTACCAGCTCTTTAAAGGTAAGACCTCATCCCCATCACCACTAATAGCTGTTATTACTCCTACATTAGAGCTCCACGCACCCTTGAGAGTGTTTCATCCTTGTTGTTGTTGTTCGGGGACATTTCCAGACTTCACACAGCGCGCTCAGCTGCATCAATTAACATGGCACAACAACACGCACTGTAAATACAACCTTGAAGCCTTGCAGGCTGTGATACACAGCTGCTCACAGCAAGCAGCAGGATGAGCTTTACACAATGTCCTCACAGCAGGGGTTCAGAGAAACTAGAATCATTTCAGTGTATGGAGTCACTGTTTAAAACAGGTCTAGACCTTTCTTTTTGCAAATCTGGATATTTGTTCATAAAGCATTATTGTACATGCAGTATCAGTAGGTGTTCACTAGCTGAGTTCTTTCTGTAATTGCATAACGTGTGTGTGTGTGTGTGTGTGTGTGTGTGTGTGTGTGTTTGCAGGGGAGACCAGAAACTTTGAGAATGCCTTTGATTTGAACAATGTAAAGTTGTCTGGTATGCCACTGGCATTTTACTCTGGGATGTATGCATATGCTGGGTGGTAGGTATGATCCTCACACACACACACACACACACACACACACACTGTACAAACATGCATATACAGTACATGCACTACCATTGTTACCTGTGGTGTGGTGTGAGGAAATTTTTTGAGGAAGCCAAGTGACTTCAAATCTATGTCATTTGAGGGAGTATGTCACTGCATGTACAGCCAATAAAATGTAGCCAGATGAGCTATTGGAGTGCCTGCGCGTGGGCTTAAACATCTTATTACAAAATACCCAACTCCCTGATGAAATATGCACAACTGGCCACTGAAAGTACAGATTTAATAATGAGTAAAAAAAAGCTAATTCAGTCAGGAGATGTTTAGGGTACAGACCTAGACCTGAGTACCACCCAGACCTCCACAGCTATGAACAATCTTATGTGTGTAAACAACAACAATAAAACAACAACTTAAGTTGTTGCACATGCAGCTAATTCCTACCAAGTACGGTTATGTGGGCAGTTTAGTTTTTTAAACAAGGGAATCCAGCTTCTACTAGACCTCCTCCCCATCATAATATTAGTGATAGGAGGGCAGCAATGTGTTTCACCACACATTCACCACTGAACACACAGAGCATTACACATTATTTTCACATTTTTATGCCCTGGACATACAAGATCTGTTTCCTTCCCCAGGTTCTATCTGAACTTTGTGACAGAGGAGGTAGATAATCCTGAGAGGTGAGTTTATCCGTCATGGTTTTGGTATTTGCTTAATTTAAAGACATCATCAGTATCTGCTTAGAAAATGGAGACATATGCCTGTGACATATTCCTAAACAGAATATTAACAGAATTAATATTTATACCTTAATAATGTGTCTCTGTTTAGTGTATGTGAAATGATGAAAACACACAGAATTATCTTATGTTTCACCTTATCTAGTTTATAACCTATTTCAGACAGTTGAGCCATTTTCACATATACATTATCTGGACATCGTCTGGAGAATCACATCCAGACTTTGAGTTGTGCATTCACACATGCCGCACACAGCAAAGTCTGGGTCCGATGTCTTCTCACTAGGGTTAGGCACCAGTATTTTGGTGAGGGGTGATCCCCGGGTCGTGGTTATCTCAGTGCTTTCAAGCCTGCAACTTCGGCCAGTCAGTCAGAACTGATGAAACCTTCTGGATGGAAGGCGAAACGTCTTCAGGAACCAAGAAACAAATCCAGTTGCTACTTAACAGAACCTTTGGGATATCCCTGGGTAGTGGGTGCAAGAAACACAACATGACGCAGAAAGCACACAGCAGAAATCAATTGTCAACTACGTCGACACAGAGCCAGTCACATGATTAGAAACATGTTATGTACATAATCCTAGTTTTCTGAAGGAGAGAAGTGTGATAAAACAAAATAAAGCATGGTAAATATTTCACATGGATTTTGTATCGGGGGGCTTGCAGCATAAAGTCTGTTTAATGTCCATGCAGACTGACAGGCAGCTCACCTGAGTGCAGGTGTGGTACAGTTGTGTGGTATCTAGTGATTTGACAGAAGTTCCGAGTGGATAAGTCAGTATGTTTACTTACTTTTAATCCAAATCTTGATCTTTCCATAATCTTAACCAAATGCATTTTGTGAAAACTTAACCACAATCTCACATCTCACCCGTAGCTGTGTATTTGCATTGCCTGGTGCTAAATACAGCATGACGATAACGTACCTGCTAGTCTATATCTGTAGTGCTGATAAAAACAGATAACAACTATTGAATGGTGTGATAATGTGAAGCAGGTGACTAATTTCTCAGTGGATTCGGAAAGTGAATATTGGACTTAAAATGCAGCTGTGTTTGTCAAGGGTGTGTAAATAGGCTTTGTTAGGTCTTATTCTGTCAAACATGTAAATACCATTAAGTAGCATGTTACTATAGAATTCTTCCCAAAAGATATGCAAACAAATAAATAACAACAATTTAAATACAGTACAATGTACATTTACTCAGCACAAGATGATGATTGTAATAATAATCATCATGGATCAAATGGATCAACCTTGGCTTTATTTCTATAAAGAAAGCAGAGAAGGAGAAAAGCAGGGGTCCTAATAGTGGTGAAATGAAGGTGAGTGAACCATGCATGTGAGTGACAGTGTATTCATCTGGTTATTGTCCCCCTGTCCTCAGGACTGTGCCATTAGCTATCTGTATCTCCATGGCAATTGTGACCTCTTGCTATGTGCTGACCAATGTGGCGTACTACACAGTGATGTCAGCAGAGGAGCTCCTGGCCTCAGAGGCTGTAGCTGTGGTAAGTAAAATTTCCATATGTAACACTTATTTACAGAAATTTATACACATACTGTATATTACCTAAATACAAATATCAGCTGCTCATCCATCTGATGGAACAGGACACATTTTACTGGGCTTCTTGTGTGACACGTAAAGTATGTCACTCCTCTGTGTTTTTAAAATACTACAGCTCTGTTGTAATATCTGGTGCACTAATTGAATTATATTATTCATTAAATCCCCTGCTGTTGTTGTAAAAAAGATTAACAGGCTTCCAACTTCACTTTGAGATTTCTACTTTCAGAAAAGGCTACAATCATCAAATCAATAAATAAAAACAACATATATCTTCTTGCATAATTCTCATGCAGCTTTCTTGAAATCTGTTTTTGTCCAGTACATTTCTTATGTCAGCTTGATGGGGACAGATCAGTCGGCTGCTTTCAACTCTGCTCTGCAGGAGCTGCTTATGACTGACAGCTGCTTCTGAGGATAGAAGTTGGAGTCAGTGGGGATTGAATAGGCAGAAAGTTTCAGTGGTGCAGAGTCAGGGCTGACTGGCCAGCACTCAGTGTAACAGGAACAGAGTTGTAGAGCACATAGTCAGAGCTAACAAGCCATGCGAAGCTGTAGGACTTACCACTGTGTGCTACTTGGGTTGTTGCAGCAGGAGCAGCTTTAAGTCATTATTAGAGTCTATCCAACGTGTGTCTAGGTGTAGCCCTGCTTTTACTATACTTAGCATTACTGTCAGCCTGCCCTGAATAACTTAATTATTGACCACCAAAGCTGTTGGCCGACCCTTGTTGTCATAGGCTGCAGATATACTTACTGTTAACTATGCAGTTGGACATGAAACATTTGTTGCATACAGTACTTGTTTCCAGCATCGATTTGGTCCATGGTCTGTGCACATCATCATATCTTAACGTGTCCTGCATGCAATCCCATGTAAATCCAGCAGGGGCAGAGTTTCATTTAAGGGCCTCATACTATTTACACCGTTGTTGCTGCTGTTTTCTTCACTGTGCAGTCTACTGAGCCATCAGTAACAACAGATGACTCTGTTTCTTTCCTGTCATGTTGTGCAAAAAATGTTTTCCTCTTCTTCTGATTCTTATTCTGCTAAGAATAGACACAAAGAAGAGACTTCCAGTTCAGGCAGGGATGATTAGGTTCTTGTTTGCCCTTATGAGGCTGACTGGTTTAAACCCTCCAGACCAACTGGATTACAATTTCTTTATTGTCAAATAACGGGAAACATGGTTTCCTTAATAGGTGTGAGGAATTACACAAAACAGGGATTTTCCATTTATGCTGGCTGAATTTATCATTGTCTTTGTTGTACAGAAGCAGGATAAATTACACCCACTTAACTTACCATGGAAATGTATTGTGTGTCCCGATTTGTTATGTTTTTACATATTTGTGACACTTAAATTGTTCAGATCATCAAACTACTTTTGAATATTTCAAAACAATATCCTGATTAAATACAAAATGCTTTTTAAAAAAATGATAAATACATAATTTATAAAAAAGCTGTAACTTCAATTTCACTTGTCACTCTCAGGCCTGATTACTACCAGACCCATTCAATCATCAGTTCCCTTAAACAGAAGCTGTCTGACACAGTAAAGAACACTAAACAATCAACAATCAACACATCATGCTGCAAATAAAGAAATTCTAGATGAGATGAGCTGAGAAACAAAGTAATTGACATGTATCAGTCTAGAAAGGGTTCCACAGTCATTTCTAAGACTTTGGGACTCCAGTGAACCACGGTGAGAACCATAATCCACAAATTGAGAAACCTTGGAACAGTGATGAATCCTGAATGAATGAAGGACTGGCCTGACTATCAAAATCAAGAGAGCACAACAACTGCTCATCCAGGAGCTCAAAAGAGAAGCCTGATTGACATTTAAAGAACTGCAGGCATCGCTTGCCTCAGTTAAGATCACTGTCTATGATTCAACAGTAATAAAGTTCCAAGGTGAAAGCCACTGCTGATGAAAGAGACGAATGTGCAACTAATTAAACCAGGATGTGCTGATCAGACAGGGTCAAGCCAGTATTTTCAAGTTATCCTGGATTACTTAATACTACTTTTGTGCAATACCCCCCTGGTATCTTATTAACAAGCAACCTGATTACTTAAGTACATGTAAACACAGCCACTGTTAGTACATCAGGTCAATAAAAACACACACACACACACACACACACACAGACAATATTTGTATGTTCTAGAAAATGAGCAGAGGAAATTCAGTTTTTTGCTTTACATTATACACACATGAATAGTTAGCAAACCATGTGTCCCATACTAACAGATTTACTATACAAACATAACAACAACTATAAAGCTACTTTATGTTATTTAAGTTAAAATGTCTGTTTTTCATTAGATGGATAAAGAGTATGATTTCTTTTACACAGCCAGGTTCAAGAGAGAGAGCAAAGAAAAAAATATGTTAAATAAGGACAATCAATCAATTCATGCGTCATATTAGATTATAAATTTGTGGTTTGCCATTTGGTTGACAGCACAAACAAGGAGAGGGGAGGATATGGATTGAAGGAGAGCGAGCAGAGAATGCAGAAAGAGATAAAGACCAACAGTAACTTTGTTAGAATGTTTATTTATTCAGTGTTTTGCATAATATCATTACCTTTGTAAAAAAACAAAAAAGGCAGGTTTGTGGCTTTACACTAAAGTAACATTTCTCAGATTTATTGGTCTCTTTCCAGTCACATAATAGTTGAAGCATTAGAGGAAATCCTTTAACCATCAGGTCTAATGTGGTCAGGGAGTGGCTGAACAATTAACAGCTTAATTACAGAAAAACTGATTTTTGTGATTGTTAATTATGAACCATTATTATTATTATACTGTATATCAGTGGCCCCCAACCACGCTATCCAGACTGTAAAGATACACGTTAAAACTAAAACTAAGACATGGTCATCTTGGAAGAGGTGTGTGTGTGTGTGTGGCCTTGTGGTTGCTGCGTCTTATCTAATCAGTTGACACCAGAGATGGTTGAGCCTTAGATTCCGAGTTTTGACAGTAGGCTGAGGTAAATTTAGTTAAGGGGTAATGTATATCTACGTGAAATCAGACCTCACTTTCACCAGAATCATGCTTTTATAAACCTTACAGCAAGCACAGTAAGTTCACTATATCTGATCTGCTGTGTTTGCTGCAAAAAGTTAAATCACAACATCAAAAACATCAAAAACATCTATAAACGTCTTAGGCTGTTGAGGTCTGACCTCTATGCTGTTAGTGAGGCTTACTCCTAATGTGAGCACCCTGTTGCCTTCCTGTACTTAAAGTGTCATTATTAGCCAAGTGTGTCCGACAGCTCGGCTTCCCAGCAGCTGTTAATGTGATTGTTCTAACCCAGCCCTGTTAATGCTAATCACATCACAGACATCCCCTAATAACAGCATTCATTGCTTATTAGACTGAGGGCTGCTATCAGTGCTACTGTAAGCTCATAGCTGGGGAAGACTCATTCACTAAGAGATCTCTGATCTTTGCTAATGCAGTTAGTTTTATTGCCCTGTGCACGATGAGTGATAGGAGCACCTTAAGAAAGGTGTTAGGAGCATTTATCTGTTCTTAGACGGCTGTGATGGGATAAAAGAATTACACTCTTCTCTTCCTTCCTCACAGACGGCAGCAAAACTTAACTTTACATCTCAAACTTAATTACAGAGTTTAACTCATGTCTCAAACTTGTCTCGAGGAGGCTTTGCCTCAAGGTGCAGTTAGTAATTTTAGACTATGACTTAGCACAGGGTTCACAGACAGTAAGAAGATGAGTAATCAATAGTCTTTTAGCCTTTAAAGTGCAGGTCATAATAATAAGAGATGATTTGATAAACATAACACTAGAATGTTGAGATTTTTATATTCACGTTGAATTATTTTTAAGGTAGGAACAATGGTTAAACGCCACCCTCACCAGCCAACCGACACTTTCTTGGTTGGACCATGTGCTAGCATAGCAGGGGTATATTATGTCAAGAGGTGCCAGTGCATCACCTGCCAGTGCAGCTGTGTTTTTTACGCTAATTTGTGCATCATGTTTCTGTTTATCAGGCAGCAGCTACGGGTCAGTCCAGTACACTGTGTCTTAAAGTGTGAGGTGTGACAGAAATGCTAAATAGTCATTTTGTGTGTTTGTGTTTACTCAGTGTGAAAAAAAAAATGACTTTAAATCACTGCAAATGTAAACCAGTTTTGCTTTTATTCTTTTGTGGCTACAGAAAAGGAAGCTCTGGATGCTCATAGCCAACATAATTAATCACTGCTTGTCTCATATTCCAGATGAATTCCATATGATTATGTATATGTATATGTATGTGTATGTGTATGTATATGATCAGAACTGCACACATTCTGATCTATGTGTTACCCATTAATCCATTGTTCCAACCACTATTCACACTCACATCTATGTACAATGTACCATCAATGAAGCTAAGTGCATGTCTTAGGCCAGTGGGAGGAAGACAGAGTACCCAGAGAGAACCTATAGACAGGATGCAAACTCCACACAGAAAGACACCCAGCCAAACTGAGGCAACTGTGCTAACCACTGTAGCACTGTGCCGCCCCATGTGTTATTTGTGTTTTTGTAATAATCTTCTTTCAGTAGATACATACACTGGGTTTATGACAGATGTTTTCTGTTCATTTTCTTTAATGCATTCAGAGCCTCCCTGCTCTGTTTAGAATATCTGTTATGAAGAAGTAGAATAGTAGATAACTGATAGGATCTATTGCGTCATCATAGAGTACTTGCTTAGAAATCACAGTAAATGACAACATCATTTCTGCGTCCTTTTATTAATTTACAAATACATATCACTAATTCCTGTTTTTTCCATGCTTGTCCGTACACATGTGGACTGTGACTAATCAGCACTGAATGGCTTCATGAATAATAAGCAGCTTTTTCTCCCACTTCTCCGTGACCCATTTATGACAATTACTCACAACAGCCCCATCAACTGCTCTAATTCTGTCTAACTGAGCACAGTTAATAAAATAAGACAAACCAAATTCACTAACATTCAATAAACTGATAGCTGTTGAGTCTTTGGTGCGACCGCACTAAGGATAGGGATACAAATTGAAGTTTCTTTGTTGTTGTTCCTTTAATTCAAAAATAATCTCAAATTCTTAAAAAAAAACAAAAAAACCTTGGCCTTGCTGTGGTCAATGAAAGGACGACCTGTGTACCGACCTTATGCTTGTGGAGAGTGAGGGGAAACATGTCTGGTGTGATCCCAGAGGACTGTAGCACAAATTGCTCAAAAATATATTGCTCGCTATGAGTGACGTGGCAGAACACACAGCAGATCACAGTTTGCTGCATGTTAGGCTATGTAGCTGCAGATTAGTGCTCATGCTGACTCATGTCCACCACAGAAAGTGCCCACACTGTGCACATTAGCACACTGGCACAACTGGACCATGGAGCAATGGAAGAAGGTGGCCTGGTCTGATGAGTCACGTCTTTGTTACATCATGCTGACAGCTATCGTTGGTGTCAGGTACCATAGGATACCTTCTGAGGTCTATTGTGTCTTTGAAGCAACTTGCTCACTGTGCTTCCTCTGTGTCTCCCTCTTTGTACCTCACAGACTTTTGCAGAGAAACTGATGGGGAACTTTTCAATAGCAGTTCCAGTGTTTGTGGCCTTGTCCTGTTACGGCTCCATGAACGGTGGCACCTTTGCTTTGTCAAGGTACAAATTCTCCTCTTTGCTGGCCTTCATCTCACATCTATGTGCATCTATGTGCAAAAAAAGAAAGCTTAACAACACTTGGTGACCTATGAAAAATGCCCCTTTGTTCACCAATAAATGATCTTAATTGATCATAGGATGATTTACAGAATAACAGAAAAACAGAAAATACCTGTTCAAAAACAATACTGTTAGAAACACTGATGGAAGCTGTACATGTAAAATAAATAATAAAAAAATTAAAAAAAAAAAAAAAAAAATTAACTCCTAATGCATCTAAAAAGTCTCTCCTCACTTCCTAAGAAAGTCGATCCTCTGGGTCCCAGATTGATGCGATCAGTTCCAATAAATCCATCAGAAAATGTTCACATGCTATGCTTTGCAGATGATGAAACTATTGTTAATTTTTATTATTTTTTGGTCATAAAATGTCAAAGTTTATTTCTCTCTGTGCCCATTCTCCAGAATGTTCTATGTGGCGTCACGGGAAGGACAGCTCCCTGAGGTTCTGTCGATGATCCATGTCCGCAGACACACTCCACTAGCTGCTGTTCTCATACTGGTCAGTTCACAGCATAATCAGCAATAATGACAACAGCCAGAAACTGTTCATTAGACTTGACTGTCACAATAAAATATCCTCAACTTACACAGCCACTGACAGCAGCAGTAGCAGGTAGCCTCAGCAGTTAATGCTAATTGGTAACGACAACTTAAACACAAACACTGACACATTATTACATGCTGAAACTGTAGCATGAATCATTATCATTGTTGCTATGGATACCTGCTCATACGTTGTCCTGATTAATGGGTTTTAATGGATGCCTGTTTGACTACACTGAAGATTATATAAACCTTAGCAACTACAGATGGTTCATCTGTTTTGAAATGTGTGTGTGTGTGTTTTCAGTACCCTATGACCATGCTGCAGCTGTTTGTGGGAGACCTCTATAGTCTGTTGAACTTCATGAGCTTCTTGCGGTGGCTGTTCATTGGTATTGTGGTGCTGGGTTTAATCTATCTGCGATATACAAAGCCTGATCTTCCCCGGCCCTTTAAGGTCAGTGTCTCCACAACAGTACACAGCTCTAACTTTGCTGGAATCACATCCACTATACTATACATTCACTGTACTGAGCATTACAGTATATCACCTTGTTCTGCTACTTTAATTTTCAGAGAATGTGTATTTGTGTACATGGATACATGTAAAGTTTGCACAGTATTAACAGATCCTGACTTGTCCACAGGTTCCTCTCTTCATCCCAGTGGTGTTCTGCGTCACATGTTTCTTCATGGTCTTCCTGTCTCTGTACTCTGACCCAGTCAACACAGGGATTGGATTTGCCATTTCCCTCACTGGCATCCCAGCGTACTATATCTTCATATACTTCAACCACAGACCAAAGTGGCTCCAGAGGGCTCTAGGTAACTCATAACTGGGAGCTACTAAGACAGTGGATCTTTAGAATAAGCTGCACATATGAAAAATTGATTAGTTGACAAATAATCACTATTTTCACAATTGAGTCATTATGGTGTGTAAAGAGATGCCATAGAACATAGAACATAGAAGTGTGAAAAAGTGTTGACCCCTTCCTGATTTATTAGGTTTTTGCGTGTTTGTCACACTTTAATATTTCAGATCGTCAAACAAATTTAAATGTTAGTCATAAAAAACACACACAAACACAACATGCAGTTTTTAAATGAAGGTTTTTATTATTAAGATCGATATGTGTAATGACTGGACAGAAATGTACGCTGAGTTTTTAAAGTGCGTCTGGATCGAGCATCCGTTTTGAGCAGCCTCTAACTCATCAGCAGCACTTTCGTGATTTTTCCACATAATGACAAAAGAATTATCAAAGTTAAATTGTAATATTGGAGGCAGCCATGCCGTTGAAAGGCCGCGCTTCATCTTATTGTATTTAAATCAGCTTTCACTGGGGGTGAAAAGCTTTAGATTTAGCTGATTTGACTCTGCAACAGTTTCCATGGCATCAATGCAGCTGCGTCATGTCACGTGATGTCTGGCTTCAAAGCTAGAATGTTATGATATCACAGGTCATCAGTATGTACCAGATCAAAGTCAGATGGACACTTCAGTTCACACTTTCAAACACTTTAGTTTGTATTTTTTTCAACTTGCATCCACAAGCATTTTCAATTGTTTTGGTCACGGAAATGTCCCGTATGGTGCAAAAACTTTATATTCTGCAAGGAAGACTATACTACGTAGAGGAGGTGACTGAAATTACTTCCTACTGGAAAAGATTGTTAAATTTTATATTTAACTACATGAACATATGGAATTGGATCATCGGTATTGTGCAAAGATGGAGGGGACCTCGAAACAACAACCCAACAAACACTGAACACAACCATGGGACAAGTGGTTACATATTTAATTTTTTTGTCCTCTTTTTTTCATTATCCTGATTCTGGTGTTTATTTTATTATTATTATTTCATAATTATTATTATTATTTTTACAAAAGTACAAATATTGCTAGTTTGAATCTCTGGGAGTTTGTTAAAACTTAAAATAGAAATTAAACAGCATTAGTTTATGACAGGTGGAGGCAATGCTCTTGGTATGTTCTGTCTATTCAAAACCTTTTATTTTGTAGTTTTGGCAGGTTAAAACTGGAACTGTTAATGAGCCTTCAGCCTAAATGTAACCCTCTCTAGGTAAAATACCTGAATGGAACATTCGTTATAACTAAGAAATTACTTTAATTACCATGTTCAAGGAAACGTCCCTGGAAATACCTGAGATATAGATAGATGACATATTAGGCAAGAACTAAAAGGATGGAAGTGACACAATATC
>OMLM01007862.1:0-10154 GCA_900302695.1 Helostoma temminkii
ACCTAATACTAACCTTTTACCTAAAAATAAGTCTTAAGTTTGAAATTGTGTGGGACTGCTAATATGTCCTACGTCAATGGTAATAATAGAAATTACATAACAATCCCAATTATTCAATTTCTTTCTTTGGGAGCTCCAGGACTGTTCAGACATTTAAGGACATAAAGACAACAGAGATGCCAAATATTATAATATTATTATAATTTTTATTATGTAAATGCATATACTGCAATCTGGTTGTGTTGCATGGACATTTTGAAACCTCAGAAATGCTACACCAACCGTAATTTTCTGCTGCGATTATATATTTTATCCAAAAGTATAAAAACAGCAGCTTTAAAAACAAAAGTGGCTTTAGTTTTATATATTTCTTAGAGTATGCTCTTTTTCATATTACTGAATGCTAAATTATCTGAAATTGTTGATTTTATGCCAGCTATTAACACTGAAATCTACCTGAAGCAAACGGCTGTGCCCTGATTATATTGACCAGGTGGAGCTAATTTAAAAAGGTGAATGCCATAAAATGATTAAAGTAAATATAAGCATGCTTTTGTTCCTTTTACCGTAAGTTAAAAATAAATAGCAAGGCAAATTAATCTGACACACTTATGGCAATGTGTTGATAAAGTAAGTTAAAATGCTCATACACTGTGGAAACCATCTTTTAATAACAATGATCTTCCACGAGTAGATAAAGCTCCTTATTTTTTTGCCAACAACACCTCTTGAGGTAAACAACTGTTCCCTGTCCAAAGGTTTATTCCTTAGGGGAAGTAGGAGACTCAGAATCACAAAACTCTTTAAAATTTAATTAGAAAATATATTTAAAATGATTCTGAGCACAGATTCAAAACCAAAACGTTCTATAAAGATGTACCACAGCATTTACTCTACATAGTCTAATAGATATATCACAGAAAGATCAATAAAGCAAGGTCACGATAAACTGAGAAACTACGTCAGATATCAAATGTCTGTATAAATATGTATTAAATATAAGTATTAGACCAAAGCAGAACAACAAGATTACTACACTTACTAATGCAAAAAGAGACGTGAGAATATATAAATACCCCAGTATGTTTGTTAAATCCCAAAATAGAAAACAATCTCTGTGATATAGGAATAAAAATGTCCAGGCGATCAGGGTGAAATCAGAAGGCAGGAGTTTTCTCACCTGTGTGCAGAGTATGAGGAGATTAGTGTGCAGACTGTTTGCTGGGTTTAGGACTCTGAGGAAAGTCAAAACAGAAAGCTGTCAGAGCTGCGGGAGGCCCACAGCTGAAGCTGATCTGAGACCAGTTTTTAGTTTTGTTAGAAGGAAGGTCGACTTCAGATAAGTGAATCATTGATGAAAAGTTACAGTTTAAAGTGAGGCGGAGCAAAGCTGCAGAGTGTCAGTGACTGTGTGTGTGTGTGTGTGTGTGGTTCTTCTGCACTTTAGTCCTTGCTTTCAAAATAACTACCTGGCAAGTTCTTTTTTAAACATTAATAAACCTATTTTTAGACAATCTATCTTTTAATTATTCTGAAAGATCACTGTGTTAAAATTGACCCAGTTTTGGGTTAATACACTTGGTCAAATCTACCTAGCACCAGTGAGTTGTTGTGTGGCTGTTATTTATACATCACTGGATCCTTTTCTTTTGGGGATTTCCCAATGGGGTAAATTTAAGCCATTACCAGGCATGTAGGTGCTACATGCTACAGTATACTGACTGGGTAAATTGTAATCTTCATTTTTAGGGTGTAACTACTTTAATTAGATGACGTGGGGATGGCTCAAAGACCATTTTCCTTTTTTCTAGAGTATCAATCAATTGATTGATTAATAAATCAATTAATAACAACTTTATTGTCCTCCAGGGGCATTTGTTTTCATAGCAGTACAGTAGCACATGACACAGAGAAACAAGACACCATCAACATAAAGTACAAAAAGGGGAAATGTTTATATTTTCATCACTGTATTCTCTCTCTGAGTTCACCGAACTGAGAGCGAAGTATTAGAAACCATTCAAATAGTTTCTAATTGTTCAAGTTTCTTAATTATGATTACAATGTTCACGTAATTTTATCACTGAGACAAATTTTTTGTATACCTGCATACTAACACGATGTATGTTTTATAGTGAGATTTGAGTGAATACAGAGACTTTGCAGTAGATAAATCTGAAAACAGAATACTAGTGTCAGATTCTGCACAATGAAATTTCAAATTTCCAACTATGCAAGTAAGCATACTTTTATTTTAAAAGCAACAGTCTCCAGACTTCTTAGCACTCCATCCAGAAGCTTAAAATAAGCCCTGCACCCCTGCTGTTTCTTCTTCATAAAACATGTAACAGTCAGCTTTCATTTTGCTGCAGCAGCAGGTTATCAGTGATGCCTGTTTTTCTGGAACTGCAGTGGAACAAGAAGATAAGCAGTGAAAATAGAAAGGGCGTGAAAGAAGTTGTCACCGCCAACTGTAGACAATTTGGTCATTTGGGGGATGTGATGTAAACAAAGGTTTACAGACAACAGCACACAATTTGCAGTCTGTGTGATGCCTCAAAGAAGACAAACCACGGAGACTGTAATCAGACAAGACAGCTTTGGACATTTATTTATTTATATGGACTGAATGAAGTTTGTGACCCAAAATTATCTTGACACGCACACACACAAATCCCACCAGAGAGACACACAAAGACGCAATATTCGAGATTCCAAGAGCCCTTAAAACATTTGAGTAAAATAAATTTTGTTGCACAATATCAAATCCAAACAGCATCTTTTCACCTGCTCCGACATTAAGTGTAAACATTTCAAAGAACACACTCTGAATGGAGTTTCCATCACATGTAAACTGCAGAGGGCTGCATTGTCTCTAGCTTTCAAGTGTGTATTTATGGAACTAAATTGTGGATTTTTGCACTCTCTAGTGACCAAATGTGGGTATCATTGGGTAATAACCCATTTGTTTTTTTACAATTGTGCTAAAATGTCAATACAAAGTGCCGTATTCATCTATTAACAATTGCTAAAAAAAAAAAAAAGTCAGACATTAGCAAAAAGTATTTTAAGATATTTAAATTAATTCAAAACGATGATTTTAGATCAGACAGTAGTTGAAATTACAGCTCCATTGTTTGATTTTTAACATTAACGATGGAGTGATAAAGTACAGTACAGAGGATTTTTGAGGCAGTAAACACAACTGACTGGTTCTTAATAATAATGAGGAAGCCAAGGCTGGGATCAAGGTTTTCTCTTATCTAACAAAAATCAAAACCAGTCTGAAAAAAGTAGCTTATTTAATATACTGTTTTCTGTTACAGTGGTGGACTGATAACAAAGGAGAAGTAAAATTAAGTAAATACAGTACCTCTGTTTTACCTTTTTTTATTGCACAAAACTTGACCAGTCTGTGGCATCCAACTCCTTCCCATTACTTCCATTTTAGTCATCCTTCATATATCCTTCCTCTTAGTACATCCAGTACTTTTGTGGGCTCACCTGCCATTTCAGAGGCTTTCACAACAGTTTAATGAAATTATAGTTATAGTACTGAAAATTAGGTCACATCTAAACATTTTACAAGTTGACAATGCAACTTGCTGGATGCAAGCAAGAAAGTAGAGGTATTAAGAATACAGAGGCCTATTCACCTTGGCTAAATGTAGAAACAGTTTTTGTATCCAATTCAAACTATTTCCATTGAGCCTTATAATTAAAATTCAGCACAAAATGTACTTTATTTAAGTTTAAGCCAAACATACTGTAGACTGGCAGATATGTAACATCAAGCACTATCAGTGACGGGGTTTGGTAAGGGTCAAAGTGATCACTATACTGAATTAAAACATACCAGCTGTGAAAACAACCAAATTCTGAAAACCTCCGTCTCCCCTTCAACTACCTCAACCTCTTTCTATCCACCCTTCGCACCAATGTGTCCATTTTCTTCATGCCATTGCTCCATTATCGTCACACCTTCCCATTATTAACCCTGACTGAACTTCACCACCCCTCTTCCCCCTCTCTCTCTGATGGGTATGGACACCAAACACATGAAAAACGGGTCAGGGTCTTTTCCCTGCAACAGAATGAATTTGGCACATGATGATCGGCGGCCTGTAGCCCGTGATGAACGGGGTGGGGTGGGGGATTCACTTGAGTCCCTCGTCTGTGCTCTTGAACATGAGGATGGCGTTTGAGATCTTGAGGGCGGGGCCGAGCTTGATGCTCATGATCTTCACAATGTCGGTCTGGGTCAGCAGCAGGAAGGCCTCCCCGTCAATCATCTGGAGAGCGAGAGTGTCAAAAGTCCTCATTACATGCGCCAAACACAGGAGAGCATTGTCATCAAAGAACAACAGCAATGACAAACACTGTGTTTTCACCAAGCTCGTGTCTCCAGTGTGTGTGTCATGTGAACACTTCATGGCTTTACACACACTCAGTGGTCTCACCTCTTCTTTGAAGAGACGAGCCTGTTCTTCACAACCAATAAGATTCTGGACAAACCTGAAGACCTGTGGTGTAAGCACATCCAATTTTAATTAAGCAGTCAGATATATCAGAAAGAAAATAATATCAAAATAAGTCATTATATTTACTCACCTCTTCAACACTCCAACCCGCCACTTGGCTGGCGTGAATGCCCTGAACGCCGGGTAGCAGCTTACAGTGCTGCTCCCAACACAGAGACAGAGTCCTGTCTGACTGACTGCTCAGAGCCGACATGAACAGTGACGGATACACACCTTCTGAAGACATGTCTGAGGACAAACACACACACACACACTCGTTGAAACTTGTCATTTCACAACTTTTTTTTTTCACAAGGAAAAGCACAAGTGCAAATTATTCCATTTACTTGGAATGACTTAATGTGACACCTTTTCCGTATTTAGCTGCCCTCATGCAGGACAAGGCTGCATGTTAAAAGTAAAATCTATGTGTGTGGTCTATGTGTGTGTGCTTGCAGATTTTATCGCTCAGAAGCCTAATTAAGTAATTAATTGATTGATTAACCAACATCAAACTGCTGCGACATCTTACATGTCAAATCATTTAAAAAACTCACTCTGGTAGTCTCTGGGTTGGTTCTTCCTGTATTTGGGAGGGCGACCGATCCTAGGAACAGAGGTAACGAGTAAACAAAATCAAGCCGCACAGCTCTATACACACACACACACACACGTATGCTTACCTGCCACGGTAATGGGTCCTCTTGGTCCTCTGGCCAAAGAATAGGTTCCTCTTGCACTCAGAGTCTGACAGGTCAGCCTTCAGCCTGCCCTGGTTACGCTCAGCCAACGGGCAGCCAGATATGCAGTGATGGGCAGTGAAACGACCAGTCACATGGCCTGAACCATCACAACCAGGTGTTGGACACTTCCTGTTCATGTTGATCAAATGGAAAGAAAACCAGCAAAATTTATGTTAGGCATCGTCATGGTGAATAAAACCTCCATTAAAGGACCTAATCAGTGTTCAGCGCTGACCTGTTGTGGAAGCTGTACTTGTTGGTTCTAGGGTGACTGATGGGTTTACACGGGACAGAGGATGGATAGGTGGTCTGGCCTGTAACCGGAGGCTCCCTCACAACTGTGTACAGACAAATACAGAAAAGATTAACCGTCATGTCAGGGGAGACTATGCATAGACAGTATCTAAATGGTGTGAATGAAAAAAGGCATTGTCAGAAAAGTGTGCGGGTGAATGGTTGTGACTAATTTATGCCTGTGTCAATTAATGAGTTTTGTTTTCTTTTGTTTTCTTTGTTTTGGCATTTTAGCACTTATTTTTGATTTAAGGTCACCAGTGGAGAGGGAGACAGAAAATCCTACACTGTGCCCATCCTGACTCAAACCAGGGACTTTGCGTCTATGTAGCATGTGCTGTAACCATTCAGCTACCAGGGCAGCTCAGGCTCTTTGTATTTTAATGTAGTTAAATGTGTGCTTGAATCTTAAATATGAATTAATTTAAAAAGGGTCAACAACTAGATTTGTGTATAAACATGTGTGTAAATACAGTATAAGTATTTTTTTTAATTGAAGAGAATTTCTTATTTCATTTAGCAGTTTAATTCACCAGTTGCTTCCCATCTTAGTTTTTTTTTTATACATACAATAAAGAGGACACATTTAGTCAGAGCACAAATGCAAATGATTCAATAACAATTTGATGGTACTGTATCAAGACCACCTTGGTTTGTATTTTAAAGAAAACTGACTTATATGTGATATGTGTTGCTGGTTGTTACCATGTGGTTGCTGTGTCTTTGGGTCCCGTGGGGGAACTTTGAGTGGGTGACCAGTAGCCTCACACCAGCCGGCTGGATGAATGTCAGGGTGATCTGAGTCCATCCACTCATCATAGACGTGACTCCATCCATCATAATGGACCTGACAGAGAAGACAGATGGAAAATAAATTGAGACCAGGCTTAAAACTTTCCTTTTTGATAAAGCTTACAGTCAGAGCTGGTTCAGGTGACACTGAGCCATCTATTAGTTTTGCTGCTAAAGATTTAGACTGCTGGGGGACCTCCCCTGACCTGCTGAGCTCCTCTCCTCTTCTCTCCATCTACTCAAACGCCACCATTACATGTTATTAACTTTGTGTCCTCCATTCTGCGCAGTTGTGTCTCTCTTCCTCTCTCTCTCTCTCTCTCTCTCTCTCATCATCCAATTTGCCCAATTTTTTTGTTGTTGCACTTGCTGTTACTGTTTTGTGAACTGTTGTTCTTTTCTCTGTTCCTTTCCACTCACCCCCACCGGTCAATTCAGATGGCTGCCCACCCTGAGCCCGGTTCTGCTGGAGGTTTCTTTCGTTAAAGGTAGTTTTATTTTATTCCTAATTGTTTATAGTTTATATAGTTGTATTGTTACATTCTGTAAGGTCTTAAACCTTAAATTATGAAGTGCCTTGAGATTACTTTTGTTGTGTATTGGTGTTATATAAACAAACTGAATTGTTTTGTAAAAATGTACATTACTTTATCAGTACATGTAAACACAAGATCACCACCTTCACCACATCAGATATTTAGTACATAAATATTCACAGCACACACACAAACACATTCAAAGTATTACCTTAATCCGGTGAGTGTCGACTTCTTCCACTGTGGCCACTCTGATCAAACCAGGACTTCTCTTGTCCACAGTCTCCAGTTTCATCTTAGGCTGGAAACTGTGGGGAGCACGCTGGAGACAGAGAAGAGGCAGCATTGTTAACTTTTAGTATTTAACTGCTATGTTTTTATATGTAACAAACATCTCCAACTGGACTCAGACCAGGAATTTCTGTTTTTGAGGCTTTTTTTGTTTCTATTACATTAAAATTGCTTTGTGCCTCATCCTGTGGATATTTAAAGGACTGGCACTCTAACAAACCATGATTTTTATTATTGGTAATCTAACATTTTCAGGTTTGTGACTCTGGCTTTGCCCTCTATGCTGATTTCTGTCAGACTCTGCCAAACCACAGTTAAACCAGGGGTCCAGTGTAGTGTAATAATTATCTTTCACACTGTGAATAAAATAAAAAATAGTACATTCTTTGTTCTCACCACTTTAAAGGCCTCAGCGGCCACCGCCTTGGAGCCGGTTTCCTCCAAATAGAGAGACCAGGAGAACCGGCCCTGGTCCGGATAATCTGGTTCAACAAAAAATAGATTCATATCATTAAATGAATACAAACTACATACAAGCTTGCACATTGTGTCCCAGCTCATCTGCTGGTTTCACAATATTATTTTTATTTGCAATCTGTGCTTATCTTTGTGATTATGTTGAAGCACATGCTATAAGACCCATTAGAAATTCACACTCAGTGTATTTTGCGTAAATCACAGAGTAACAGATGGGAAAAGAACAAGCAGACAATATAAAGGACATGAAGGAAAGCGGGCAGTGTAGTTTATTAACTTTTAACTATGAACATGGCTAAATTATTAATTGATGGGAAACATACTGATTACCTTGGGGTGGTGTTAGGGGCAGGTTCCTCTCCTGGCACCAACCGATAGGATGAATGTACGGGCTGCTGGAGTCACACCTGCATATTTAGATAATAATCAATAATAATCCACAACAACGTCCAGTGTTATAAAATAAACTTTTTTTTGAGTGTTTATATAAAAAATGGCACAAACAGACAAGACATGACAGGTTTAGCAGTTTGATAGTTAGATTAAACAAGTTAGGAGGCTGTAGAAGAATATTTACTCGGCTGTTGTGTTTATTATCTGACAGGTTTTAGTCGCCAACTTGGAGCTCAAACAGTCTTTACTTTGGATTTAGTTGGAACTTATTTAAAGCTTTATACTAACTCTGTCTACACCTCATTCATAATGACAAAAAAACAACCAACTCTACAGCTCTACTGAGCTCATTGTTTTGGGTTTATTCCACGTTACTGTCCCAACAATTCAATTCAATTCAATTTTATTTATATAGCGCCAAATCACAACAAAAGTCATCTCAAGGCACTTTACAAAGTAAGGTTTAAGACCTTACAATACCACAAAATAATAGCGAAAACCCAACAAATCCCCCTTGAGCAAGCACTAGGCAACAGTGAAGAGGAAAAACTCCCTTTTTAAGAAAGGAAGAAACGTTCAGCAGAATCAGGCTCCAGGTGGGCGGCCATCTGCCTCGACCGGACAACACTCTCGCTAACACTGTAACCAGCAGTAGCAGGTTTCGAACACACAAACAAACTTGTTATATGTAATAATGTAATATATAGAACTCAGTCATTTTCAATATAATTAGCTGGACAGTGTTGACAATATGGCACAATACAGTGCTGGGTAACACCACTACCTGTGTTTAAACCTAAACTTAAAGTAATTGCTGATTTATTTATTTTTTTTAATTTTGCTTCATTTTTATTTTATTGGTGGTGAAGAAGGCAGAGTTTCTAACAGTAAAAGAGCTAGATAATGTTTCAGGACTGGTTGAATCAGAGGTAAAAGGAGAGTGAACGCAATGAAAGTTTATGTTTCTCTGTGTGTGTGTTTGCTTAAACTATAGCCACAGTAACCTTAGATGGTGATGACACAGTATGTCATGGGCATCAGTCAGTTTGTAGACTCAAGTTTCAAGTGTCTACAAAGTATAGAGTAAGCTTCACCCATAGAGAAGATCTTGTTCTAAGCACTCACAATCTACATTTAGCCCTAGTTTCTCCAGAGCTGCTCAGATATTAACTGCCTTTGCTTTCTGTAATAATTTCCAGCAGCCCACACATCCAGAAAGTTTCAGATCCTCACCAGTAGTCATATGTGTCGTCCCAGTTATCAAAATGAACCAGGAAGCGATTGTCCACCACGTCAGTGACAGTTGCTACACAGATGAGAGAGGGGTTCATGCGGTCGACGGCCTCCAGCTTCATTCCTACATCGAAACCACATTTCACATCAATCTGAACAGAAAGAAGTAAATATTAGAAATTACAAAGAAGAGCACATTAGGAAGTACAAACAGTCAGACAGAGAACTTGATTAATGATCTAAAAGCAATTGAAAACCGTTAAAACATGAACTGTATGATTTGACTCTTTGTAAATTATAATTAGAAACAGTGACAGATTGCTGGATAATACTGAAGTTTGCCCCCTGCTTTCGTAAAACACAATGGTGCCGATGAAAGTCACCATCAGTTCCATTGCAAAGTATCATCATAATGTATATTTAGTTAGTAAAGTCTTTGATGTTATATCTGCTTAAAGACAAAATGTTTTCTGAAAGATGGTGAATGAGCAATTTGTTTAATTATTATATGATTAATTGTTAAAATAACTTTCACTCCTGGAGCTGACTGTTTTCCCAGTTTTCCCATTAAATCGTTCACCTCATCCTTTCCTGCCTGTAGATAATAATGTTGTATAGTATTGTATGTTATACTGTTTAATAGCAGTTACCCTCCCAGGACTGGCAAACAGCTCTTTGTGAGCCACTTGTGCTTTAGTCATTCTCAGGTAGTTGTTCCAGGTAAACTCTTCCTCTTTACAGCCTGAACAAAAGATAGAGAGACAGAAGATTAACACAACTCATATGGTGGAAACACAACATTAACTTTGAAAGAAAAAAATTAAAGTTAAATGGTTAATTACTTTCATGCAAGCAACATGAAAGGATTGAAAACT
>OMLM01007862.1:10174-22825 GCA_900302695.1 Helostoma temminkii
TGTATCTGGTAAATAGGCCAGGAGACAGTTAGCTTAGCTCAACACAGTAGCGTGGGTCTGTCTGCATTTCTAAAACTCTCTGGACTAACTCATGGATTAAATAAACAAGTACTTGACCTATTTTGGTTGCTGTTGCTGTTGTTGTTTAATCCATTCACAAAATAATTTTTAGTCTACAACTGCACAGTTTAAGCAAACATCATGTAATATGTTAACAGTGACATAAGAACACAGAGAAAGATTTAGCCTGAGAAATGTATGACTAAGAATCATACTCCTTTCCACAGCTAAAGTTCTTTTGTCTTTTAAGGTGTCAACTCTGACCTTTGGGAGTGTGCAGTTTGTGTCCTGTGCTCTCACACCAGCCCGCAGGGTGGATGTCAGGGGAGTTGGCATTCACCCAGAAGTCGTGGCAGTCGGAGTAGCCGTCAAAATGGAGTCGCAGCCGGTAACCACAAACCTGGATGACGACATGAAACAGAAGGTGACAGTGGATATACTCCACCTGAATGCAAAGCAATGATTATTAATCTGAAATATTCAGTCTGCATGTCTAGTCACCTCAGCCACAGTGAGGACAAAATACATAGATGGATGCTGCGGGTCGATGCCTTCCAGCTTCATCCCCTGTTTAAAGCCGTTCTTCACTGTTGGCACTCTCTGGGACTGGACACAACACACAGCACGAATAAGTAGAGAACACAGAGGTTTGAATAAAATAAAGTGAAAAGAATTTATCCTTGTGAGGAAATTGGATCAGGGTAAATGAGATTTTATCGTTACTGTAGGAATGTTTCCACTTTGTTTTTATTAGGATAAAAAGTCTTCAGACAAAGGTTTTTTTTAAGTAAGTAAACATTTAAAATGAAACCAATCCAAGAAGACCCTTAAAATTACACTCTGTATGAGCATTCTTTGGCTGTTTACATTATTTTCTTTCAGCTATATTTACGTTTCTCATTTCTCTCCTTGCACTATATTTTTAAAAAGCCGCAAGGGCAGAATAATAATTAGTACAAAATTACAGGTTCAAGGGTAAACCTGCACTTGCTCAGAATATTCTCTGATGAATTCTAATGTACCTCTTGGAAAAGCTTGTTGGGAGCAGCAACAGCTTTGGTTTCCTCCAAATACTGCGCCCACGTCCACTGTTCTGTCTTACTGTCTCCAGCTTCAGCAAAAATAGTGACTTATTAATTCATTTATGTGCGTTACAGAAAGTTTTACTGGAACAAGTTGGAACAACTGAAGGAAACAAGGAGAGAAGAGGAATTTAATGGTGGAACAAATGACAGAAATGAAGGGGAAGAAGCACAAAGGAACGAAGGATGGTATGAGACTAACAAGAGACAAATGTAAATAATAACTTGTCCAACCTCCTCTCATATGTCTGCTGTCTGCTTTAGAGTCATCCATTTTATCATCCTAAAAACATACAATAAAACATGTAATACAACCTGCATAAAAAGCACAGGATTACAACAGCGTTTTGATAAGAAACAATACTTTGTCATTAAAAGCCATTATTAGACACATCTGACTAAACTCATCAGACATCAGAACATCTGGTTATCTCTAGTTTGTCTCCAGACAACAGGTAGGTCCCACCGTGCCCTCGATGTCAGAGTCTTCCTCAGATGGACTCAGGTACTCCTTCCTCTTCCTCTTCCTCATGGGCTTCAGGTGGTCGGGGTTGAGGGAGGAGACCCTTCCACCTGCTGGCACCTTCTCCACCCCGACACTCCTCCTGAGGTGTTTAAACACATGATCACACTGTATTTTAAACTACCATTCACATTTCATTCTCACCTTAACTCTCAGCCAATTGTAGATAATGTGCAGACGAACCCCAGTGTAGAAATGGTGTTAGTGCTTGTTACTTTTATTTAGTGAACGTTTTGGACATGCACACTCACACATTCAGCTGCACTGAGAGTTCAATTAGTATAAAGACATTTCACACATTTTGTTCAGGTTTTCTGTTAAATTAGTTTTTCTGGTTAAAGTGTGTTTCTCTTAAACATTTTAGAATGTTTTGCAACAGATAATGAGACATGTTGCCCCTGTTTGGTGAGTTTCAGTACAACCACAATGAAAAATAACTGAGCTTAGACCAACAGCGTTTATCCCAGACAATGTACTGCCTAAGTTAGACTCTGCTTGGTTTTGGTACCAAGCACTTTGTTTTCTGAGGCCAACAGTACTCCCGGAGTGTGGGTGGGTTTTAGGAAATAGTTCAGAGCTCAGATGATGATTCGATTGTGGATGTCAGACTGCCTCGTCCTGACCAATGAATAGTCAGCAGTATTTTCATGCCACATTTTGGTATCGCCTCAGTTCGCTCGACACAAATGATACCAAACAAAGTAGCAGGTACTATCCACAACATCTGCCTGATGGAAAACCAAAAACGCAAGCAGAGTGAGTCGAGTCGCTACCATGGTGTGGAAAAGAGCTAATGTACTGTACACACACTGGTGTTTTACACAAGTATCAACACAATACAGGGTGCATTCAGAGGACACACTGTTCTGCACCCTGAAGCAAATCTGCCTCTACAGGAGAAACTGGTACTTGTACTCTTGTAAACAGAATGTTTGCTATATATTAACACACAAGTGCCTCAATATGTGCATGAAGGACAGTGTGCTAATATGTATGAAGACATTCAGGTGTAATCACTAAGGAAATGTTGCTGTTTTGAACCCACTTGTCAGTGATTGGCTCTCTGCGTAGCTCCTCTGGGTAAATCCTCTGAGCTCTGGGATCATGATTTTGTTGTCCTGGTCCGACCTGGACTTCAGGTTTGACCGGCACCAACCTCTCTGGCTCGACAGCTGCACTTATCACAGAGCTGATAGGAGCCGACACATCTGAAAAACAGGAAAAGCTATTAAAAGGTTCCAGGTGAAGCCTGATGATAGAGTTGATAAAAATCTAACTTAACAATGTTTCTCTGGTTCTAAATTTCTTTTAAATTATTGCCACTACGTATTACTTATATCTATTTATTTTCAGCTAGTTTTAGATTTTTCCAAACATCTCTGTAATGCTCCTTTTTTAAACAATGTGATCACTGAAAAGGGCATGCAGTGAAATATTTCACAGTGCAGTCATGTACAGAAAGTAACTAACTGAACTAGCTAATATGTGCAAATACACTTCTTTTATTTAATTTCCCTTCATACAAAAGCTGCTATGTTTCACCAAATTACAGTCTCCTGTTTTCTCCTGTTACTATAAACTTATGTAACAATGAGTCTACCTAGCTTGTCTGCTGGAGAGCTTTCTGCATCAACAGATCGCCCGGAAGTCCCTGCTGCTGGTTCAATGGTGCTGCTTGTTGTCCCTGGGGTGATCAGTGTGCTGAGAGTACCTACATCACTCACACAGAACTACACAAACACATGCATAAATTTGTCAAAAAGTGTCCTGATGTTTTATCATGTTTATTCAACCGTTTGAGAAAGACAGTTAAAAAATATTCACCTCTACCTTTTTCAGGATCCTAACACCATCAGTGTATTTACATGCACTCAAGTAAACAAGCAACATTTGGTTTTCTCAAGTAAGATGATTTCTTAACTGTTATGTAGATGAAAAGCTGGTTTACGTAATCGGGTAGAGGATTAGCGAAACCTGAGCTATGTATGCACATAACCAGGTTTCCAGTACACTTTTCAAAAGTGGGCCAGTGCAGGACAAATAGTACCAACACTGTTCCTCTCTGCTACTTTCAGCAGAAAGGAACAGCTAGGTGAAAGCAGAGCTCATTGCACAGAGAGATACTGCCTCGTATTTAAATCGAGTGCACATAAAACGGACTAAAACTGAAACCAACACAGAGTCCCACATATACATCTAAATAAGTTAGTTTTCACCATATATTTCTATTATTTGGGCAGTTTGCACTATAAAAGAAGAAGGGTTGTGTCTTTTTGCTAGTCTCTCTTAAGGACTACGCACTGTCAGTCAGCTCCCCAAAAACATTTATGTAAAAGATACGCCTACTGTAGAGGAGAAATCAGATCACTCATCTGCTGTATATGTGGATTTCCAGTAACCAGGGATCTTACGTGCATGTAAACACAGTCCATGTGTCTCAATCAGGAGTTGTGTTTATCTAGTTAGTTACCCAGGCTTCTGCCACAGCTTTAGTAGGTGGGTTATCAGATTATAACAGTTGCCAGTTGAAATAAACAAAAAAACTACATTGCAATTTTCCCACACGCTAGTGACCTGGTACATAATATTTTCAGTGTCTATATAAAAACGTCTGCATAGGAGTAGTGTCAAGGTGTAACATTTTACACAGAAAGACAGACAACATAAAAATATTGGCAATGACACTATTTAATGCGACTGTTAAATAATTGTAATGGGACAAATGCATTGCCTCAGTATACAGGATATGAAATATACTGGATCTTATCAGTCTTGATGTTAATTTAATGGTTGCAATGCATCATAATTTTAATACGTTTTTATAAATAGATTCTTCCACTACTGCAGTTAATTAACTGTTTTGTCAATATAATGTGAAAATATGTGACAAATGGTCAACACTGCCGTTTTTTCTCAGTGAGGATTCTCAGTCATCCACAAGAAATTATCTGACTCAATTTCCAATGAGATTTTTTCTTAACAAGAGTCCAAAAACTATTCCTACATCCAAAATCTAAAACAGAGAAGAACATGCAACTATTCACTTGAGAATGATGTTTGATAATTTACATGACAAATTACTTTATGTATTAATGATTAGTGTTTGTAATGCACTAATGATTTGCTCCCTTCACTTCAGCATGAATCAGTATTTGTTCTGCAGTTACACTGTTTGACATTTTGCTGACATGCACCTGCTTTAATGTTATACTGCTGAAGCTGAGCTTGTGAACAGGTTTGCAATCAGACTGAGTTAATGTAATTTCTGTGGGAATAAGATCAATGAGACTTTACCAAGTGAGACAATGGGACAATCTATAAAACAGATATAGATTTTTGCTTTCGTTGTACCTCACTTGTATTTAGCTTTGGATAAAAGCGTCTCTCAAATGACTAAATGTAAAATGTAATGTAAATGTATAACACTGTTTAAAGAGAAAACAAGCAAGTGAAAAAAGAACTTGAGATGCTGTGTGGTCAATGCATCTTTGGGTTGCTACACCTGAAACTACAACATATTCATGCCAGACACATCACTTTACCTTGAGGTTGCTGCTGGGCAGAATGGCCATCCCTTCCTTCCACTCTAGGACGTGGACAATGCTACAAGCCCCACCCACCTGTGCTGTCAGGGTGGGTGTAGCCAGTTCACCAGTCCTGGCTGCTTTCCCTGGGTCACCCACCGCAACAGCTGGAGTCACCTCCACCTTCTGATGGCTGGGAGCAGGAGCTGTGGGGAGAAGATGACACAAAAATATTTAACCGTTCTGATAACATGATGTTCCTCTGTTGCATTCACAGTGTTTATCTAATTATAATTATGATAAATGTTACAGTGGTGTGAAAAAGTGTTGGCCCCCTTCCTGATTTCTTAGTTTTTTGCATGTTTGTCACACTTTAATGTTTCAGATCATCAAACAAACTTAAATATTAGTCAAAGATAACACAAGTAAACACAAAATGAAGGTTTTTATTATTATGTGAAAACAAAATCCAATACTACATGGCCCTGTGTGAAAAAGGGTTTGCCCCCCTGTTAAAATTGGTTAATCGCACCTGAGTTTAATTTCTCAAGCCACAACCAGGCCTGATTACTGCCACATCTGTTCACAATCAAGAAATCTCTTAAATAGGACATGCCTGACAAACTGAAGTAGACCAAATGATCCTCAAAAGCTAGACATCATGTTAAGATCCAAAGAAATTCAGAACCAAATGAGAAAGAAAGTAATTGAGATCTATCAGCCTGGAAAAGTTATAAAGCCATTTCTAAAGCTTTTGGACTGCAGCGAACCACAGTGAGAGCCATTATCCAAAAGTGGCAAAAACATGGAACAGTGGAGAACCTTCCCAGGAGTGGCTGGCCGACCAAAATTATTCCAAGAGCACAGCAGCGACTCATGCAACAACACCCAAAGAACTGCAGGCCTCACTTGCCTCAGTTAAGGTCAGTGTTCATGACTCCACCATAAGAAAGAGACTGGACAAAAATGGTCTGCATGGCAAAGTTCCAAGACGAAAACCGCTGCTGAGCAAAAAGAACATAACGTCTCGTCTCAGTTTTGCCAGAAAACATCTTGATGATCCCCAAGACCTTTAGGAAAATACTCTGTGGACTGATGAGACAAAAGTTGGACTTATTGGAAGGTGTGTGTCTCATTACGTCTGGCGTAAAAATAACACCACATGTCAGAAAAATAACATCATACCAACAGTAAAATGTGGTGGTGGTAGTGTGATGGTCTGGAGCTGATTTGATCCTGAAGGAAAATGTCCGGCCATCTGTTCGTCACCTCAAGCTGAAGCAAACATGGGTTCTGCAGCAGGACAATGATCCACAACACACCAGAAAATCCACCTCTGAATGGCTGAAGAAGAACAAAATGAAGACTCTGGAATGGCCTAGTCAAAGTCCTGACCTGAATCCTATTGTAATGCTGTGGCATGACCTTAAAAAGGCAGTGTATGCTTGAAAACCCTCCACTGTGGCTGAATTACAACAATTCTGCAAAGATGAGTGGACCAAAATTCCTCCACAGTGCTGCAACAGACTCATTGCAAGTTATCGCAAACGCTTGATTGCAGTTGTTGCTACTAAGGGTGGCCCAGCCAGTTATTAGGTTATGGGGCAAACACTTTTTCACACAGGGCCAAGTAGTTTGGGATTTTGTTTTCCTTTAATAATAAAAACCTTCATTTAAAAAACTGCATGTTGTGTTTACTTGTGTTATCTTTGACTAATATTTACATTTGTTTGATGATCTGAAACATTAAAGTGTGACAAACATGCAAAAAAACTAAGAAATCAGCAACACTTTTTCACACCACTGTATGTTGACTGTAGTAAGACTGAAAATGAAGTACATGCAGTAAAGCTTCTTAGATAACACTAAGGGAACACAGAGCCACTAGCAAGGATGAAACAACAAAGATACATGAGTACATCAAGAAAATGACCCCAACACATCAGGCAGGCAAAAGAACATCATAGAAAGACAAACAAACCCCTGCACGTTATGTATCAGCAGATAGAAAAAGTGGCTAATAGCAAAAGTGACTAGACAAAACTCGACTGAAAGACAGCACAGAGGCACTAATCATGGCAGCATAGGAACAAGCTCTAAGTACAAGATCAATAGAGGCCGTGGTCTACCAAACCAGACAGGGTTACACTACAGGTTGTGCAAAGAGAGAGAATCCAGCACATAGCAGCAGGGTGCAAGATGCTAGTAGGCAGGGCATATATGGAGCATCTCAACCAAGTGGCTGTTATAGTGTACAGAAACATCTGCGCAGAGTATGGGCTAGAAGTCTCAAGGTCAAAATGAGTGCCACCTCACAAGCTGGTTGAGAATGACCAATATAAGATCTTATGGTGACATAAGATGGAACCAAAGTGACATAGTAGTATTGGACAGTAGGTGTAGCAATCTCTACATCAGTGAGAAGAAACACAAGAAGCTCAAGAAATACCAAAGGCTGATGTTCAGCAGGGATACCAGGAATCGAATCAGGATTTGTAAGCAGCTTCCCTCCCAAGTGTGTCACAGTCACCAAAAAAAATAATAATAACCCCGTACAATTTTCAATTTGCTATTACTTGTGACAAAGAGATATGTGTACTATATATACACAGCTGCAAGAAAACTAAGTAAATTTAGTTAAGCATCATCAGCTCACATCAGCTAGATTCTCATTTCTTTGCGTTTCATTGTGACTCAAGTTAACATTTAGTAACATCAGAACCATAGTGTTTCCACCACCACTTGTATGTTTGATGGGTATGTTACTAAAGACATGAAATATCATGACTGTTTGTGTTTTATTGGCTTTTAAATATTGTGTTGGTTTATATTTGTGACTTTGGTGAAGATCAAATCACATTTTATAACCAATTTGTGTAGGAACCAGATACTATTTATTGCCATTGTTTGTTTATATTATTATGACAATGTTCAGTGTGGTTTGTGTGTTTTTTTCTGGTGGTGGCAATGATCCCATGACCCACCTACAGTCTGTGCAAAAGAAACTGAGGCAGCTGATGTAGCCACAAGCATGGTTTGTAGATAAATTCACTCCTTTCTCCATGACCTCAAATGTTGTTCAGTTTCACTCTTGCGGTTTTCAACTGATGCAGGTTGCCAGACTTTATGAACATGTTGTGCTTTTAGATCAAGAATCTGCGTCATAAAGGTTTTGAGACATACACTAATTGTAATAAACTAATGAGACCTATATGAATGCATCGAAGGTAGAGCTGCAAATAATGTTTTCTATTATTTTCTATTAATCTAATAATTACCTTTTAAAATTCTCCAATGAAATGTGACTTCTTTGTCTCAAAATGCTCAAAATTCTTTAGATTCAGATTAACCATCATAATGTGTAGTGTTTCACATTTCTTGAGGATTCACTCAAGTTATTCATGGATTATAAACATATTTGCTGATTATTGTTCTTTCAAACCACTAATTTGCTCTTGAATAACCAACAAGAGTTGGTCATATGATACCAGTTGATAATCTCAAAGGAAATTCACCACATGATGTTACAATATTCTGATGTAATTTAGATCCAAACATGATTTAGACTCTATGTTATGACTGACACACAGTATATCTGGACCAAGTTGGAATAAGCAATAATGCATGTGATTGTATTAAATGTGTAAGGATATTTATATTTAGGTTAAGGTGTAATCCCACTGAAAAGGTGACACATTGTGGATGTGACTTTTAAAGAGGAAAACAGAAGTTCACCTGTCAATTCTAAGTGTATGTAAATAATACTGGTCACTTAAACGTTGTGCTCCCTTTTGAATCTGTTGTGTGATCCTCACTTAAAGCAAGTCAGAGGTCAGAGGTCAGAATATGACTTGTTGAGACATTAGCTTGCTAAACGGAGGTCTCTCTAAAACCATGTATACTCACCTGGCAGGAGGAGGGCTGTGGTGGTGTGGGGCTGGGGCCGAGCCTTCCTGGCCACTCCATCACTCCCACAGATGAGGACGGGCTCGGTGGGAGACGAGGAGGATGGGGAGCGATCAGGTTCTTTGGGCACAGCCTCCATGTTCACTTTGGCACTCATAGCGGCGTCCCTGTCCTTTATGCTGGAGCGCTGAAGACAAGACGCGTTAGTGCAGGGTTTCTGGTTCGGGTACAGTCAGGTCCTCCTCTACTTCTAAACTTAAGCAATTGCTTTTTTCCACTAAAGGTGTTTTTTGGGGTCCTAACTAATGTTAAGGTTTTATATAAATGTATGTATTGTATAATGTATATTTCATATATATGTACCACTTTTATCATTAATTATTGCTCAACTTTAAGATACTGAACGTAAGAAGAACCATAACATGAGGAGAAAAAAACTTACAGCTTATAGGACATGACCCCACTATGATGCTATATTATTTCTGAACACAAGAACATGACTAGAACAATTACAATCATGTGCTAATGTTAGTGCCTCTTTTTGTTTGTGTAAAAACATAGTGAAAATCATCAAAACAGGTCTTGGTATTAGGAAAAAACAACCTCAGACAAATGACAACATATAACTTTTTTATCACCGTGCCAAAAATTAAGCCAAAAAGCACAGAACATGCAGGCAAGAGTTCCCCCCGTAGCCTTTAGATCCACCTTTAGCAGCTGTAACTTTGGCATAACGTCAGTCTGGAAGATCTATACACTCACTTCTGTTGGGATCTTCTCACCTTCCTCATCCAGTCATTCTTTAAATATCACCTTGTTCTGTCATTCTGCCCTGTCAGACCTACGCTCGTGCACCCCTCCTCCACACCATCACCATCTTATCTGTAGGGGACAGACAACCACAGTTCCACCTTCCTCTCCTGGCTGATTCCACCACCAGCAGCATCTAGACCCCAGGGGTTCATCTTTTGATGATCCTCCCTGACATAGGAGTGGCAAGGCTGCTCTGTGTGTGGGGCCTAATCACCAAATATTGTTTGTGTTCAAATAATAAAATTTGTTATACCACTCAATTGATCTCCCTTTGTTGAAATTGCTTCCTGTATGCCTTATTCAGTCTCTCACATTATTGTGGAGGAATTTCAGCCCATTCTTCTTTACAACTTTGCTTCAGTTCGTTGAGGGTTTTAAGCATTTGCTTAAGCACAGCTCTCCTACCACAGCACTTCTATTAAGTTGAGGCCTGGACTTTGGCTAGGCCATTTTAAACCCTTGATTATTTTAATGTTCAGCCTTTCTTACGTAGATTTACTGATGTGCTTTGAATCACTGTCCTGCTGCATGACCCAATTCTGACCAAGCTTTAGCTCTCGGACAGATGACCTCACATTTGCCTCTAAAAAGCTCTGGTATAGAGAGGAGTTCAATGACTGCAAGGTGCCCAGGTCCTGTTACAGCAAAGCAAGCACAAATAATGAACCTCCACCACTGTGCTTCACAGTAGGTATGAGGTGTTTCTGCTAAATGCAGTGTTTGGTTTTCACCTAAATATGGTGCCGGGCATTAAGGCCAAACAGCACCGCACTTTGGTCTCATCTGTCCATAGTACATTGGTGTGGTTTGTTCAGATGCAGTTTTGTGAGTCTCAGTCGTGATTGCATGTTCTTTTTTCACAGCAGAAGCTTTCTCCTGGCAGCCCTTCCAAACAAACCGTACTTGTTCCGTCTTCTTCTAATTATGGAGTCAACATGCTCAGTGAGGCCTGTACAGTCTGAGATGGAGCTCTCAGTCTTTTGCATTTATTTGAGCATTGCACAGTCTGTCTTTAGAGTGAATGTGCTAGGACGTCCACTGGTAACTGTCCTGAATGCTCTTCACTTGTGAATAATCTTTCTCACTGTAGAACATTGTTTGGAAACGGTTTTATAACCTTTCCAGGTTGATGTGCACCGACACCTGCTTCTTTGAGAAGATGTGTCTTTTCCTTTAGCTATTGTGTTAAAACACACCTTAGTGCTTGAGACCAGCAAAATGCTAAAACGCCTGCTTTTATAAAAGTCTGCACACCTGCTGATAATCACTAAACCAAGGACTGATGATTGGCAGCACCTGGCTGCAACTTACCCTCTTAAATCCTGAGGAAGCAGTAAAGGGGGGCACTCTTTTTTGCATTAATATATTTCCCGTTTGGTTTAATTTTTCCTAAATAAACAAACAACGGCACAGTGAAAAAAAGTTATATGTTGTGGTTTGTCTGAGGTATTTTTCTAATACCAAGACCCGCTACAATCAGATGAGTATTATGTTTTTACACAGAATTAAAAGGGGCACTTACTTTCGCGACTGTATTTAAACATTAACATATTTACTGCCTCACATTTTTACCCCAAATGCCTCCCATAAATTTAAACATTTTTAAATGTCAAAAGTACACACTAGACTTCGACTTCAACGTTTCGATGTAACTTAGAAATGTGAAATATTATGTGCCATTTTACACAGCAATAGCAGAGCAGATATTCCTTCCTCCATCAACAACCATGACCCCGTGTGACTTTTTTTAACAGCCATTACCTACAATCAAAAGGCAGTAATGGTGACACGCCAATGTTTACGCACAGGCATCCAAATCCACGCTGATGCAAAAATACAGCATTTCAGTTAAAATGGCGCTGGATGTGACATCTGTGAGACGGAAAATGTGCAAAAGCGTTGTCTGAAATCCAGTGAAAATTCAATTTACTGAAGAATTAACCCTGTCACTCATCCCGCCTACATCTGAAATGAATGAGCGACATTTTAACCTCGCAAACATTTTAACCTCCACAAACACGTGCATTTCACCAACCATTTAAAAGTATTTAACTCGATTAGGTTAATTAAACGTGTGCCACCATTAAATATATATTTTAACGTGGAAAGCTTTGTGGTTGGTTATATCGGTAACGCCAAAACGGTTAACCTCGAGGGGAAAATACTTCTTCCTTTTAAACCTTATGTTGTACAGATGCTCGTGTATGCTTTAGTTACCATAAAATGATAAATGTGAAATAAATGCATGTTTGCAGATCATTTCGGAACTGAAATTTGGCTTACCAGCTCTGATCTCCTGCGGCTCCGGGGCTGCTACTGCGCATGCGCAGCCCCCGTACAGTCATCGCTGGCTGGCTATAATGTAGCGCCAGAAGACTTCAGCGCAACCGCTCCACTTTCACTAATGGTCGATATGTGAAAATAATGTAGTGTACTGTCGATATAGTGGAGGCCAAACAGCTGCTGAACCGCTTTTTATTCGCTACATAAACTGTTTTCCTACATCAGCATCCACAGACACTGATCATTTTCCCCAGACCATCCCTTAATGAAAGCACATTTCTTATATAATTAGTAGGATATAGGTCATGTGGATACTGCAGTCAAGGTTTTTGCAAACCTGACACAAAGTACACATCGCAGCGAGGGGTTTCTTTAAGATCTTTATTGAACATAAAATAAAAAAAGACATTTTGTGTTGGATCCCATATGCATGAGAGGAAAAAAAAAAAAAAAAAAAAAA